>SRMA01026458.1:0-146758 GCA_007224835.1 Danionella cerebrum
ACATACATATATATATATATATATATTGCATAAGTCTTGTAGATCACATATATATATATATATATATATATATATATATATATATATATATGCAAACACAAAGAGTAAATGAGAGAAAAACATATATACATTGTTGACAATATACAGTAACCATTGCATTGATGTGTCAGGAAGAAAGAGACTTGTTTGAGGACGACCTATTCTATAATTTTAGAAATGTATTGTAGAAAAGATACAGGTCTATAGTTTTCTACCTATTTGCCAAATGTAGGTTTCTGTTGGTACTCAAGCGGTTTGTGGTCGTTAAGATGGCAAGGCAGAATGATGTGGGTTATAGCAGATCTGAGCTTATGTAAGATGGCTTGTAGGGCACAGAATAAAGATGAAATGTAGTTGGATAAACGGAGTGGAGAAGTGTAGAAATGTGAGAGTCACTAGCGCACCACAGAGATTTGTAGGTGAAGGTGCCAGACTGAAAACCGCTCAAAAAAGCTGGATGCAGACCATGTGTTTATGTGTATGAGGCAGTGGAAAGGATGTGGGTGTGGATGTTATGGAAGAAAAATTAATTGTTTGAGGCAAGTTCCCCCAAGTGAACAGAATTAATTGTTATTAGCACTCTTAAATACAAGCCCATGAACTGGCAGAATATTATTGCAGTACTTTCCCATGCAGCCCCTCATTACCGTTTGTAATTACAGTAGCTTTCACCTCAAGGCAATGTCATCAATCTACACAGATGTGTGCCTTACTTAGATGTGAGTGGGCATCGTTGACTTAAAAAGAAAGACAAAAAAACTGCTAATGAAAGAGAGAAAATCACAGAGTTAATGGCCACCTCATTTACCTCAACCAATGCTGATTTGATGGTTGGTTAGGTAGATTTAGCTAGTCTTCTCTTGTTATTTGAGATGACTTTAATTGAAACGTGTTTATTTATTTCCTCCTTAGAACAGTAGCTTCTACTGCTCTAAATGATCCTAGGGGTTGTTTTGTGAGGCGAAGGAATTAAATTAAAAGCTCACAAAATGAAATATGCCTCGTATTAGCAGCTTGACACTTCATTTGCCTCTGAATATATAGAAGAAATAATAGATTGACAGTCCTTTGTGTTATTTTCTCTCTCGCCCACGCCAGTCATATCTGACCATGAGAAAGTTAAATCACCTCAAAGAATAATTAGACAGGTTATGATTTTTGCACCTCTGTAGTATTCACCATATTAAGTGGAGGGGCTTGTCCCTACTAATGTAATTCCATATGTTCCATATTTGGAATTGGACAATAAGTTACACATAATGAACCACTCTTTAATTAAATGTGCTGCTGTATGAAGAAAATATTTAGGAAACATTGTTTTCTTTTTTATCAAAATTATATAGTGGTTTAGCATAACTTCCTTTATCCTCCAGCATCTCTGGCGCCATCGCTTTATTGCTATATGCAATACTGACCAATTCTTAATAAAGATATATATTCCAGCCAGAAATATCAAATTCTCAAAGTGTCATGATCCCCAGGTGGCACTAATGAGTCTCAATGTTTAGAAGTCTAAACATTTTCTGCTATGGTTTAGGCCAAGAGTCTTGTCGAAAATATAAAAATTGGCAACAAGGGGTATATTATCAATATTAAATATTGTTCCTTACTTGGTGGCACTATAACCGAGAGTGTAGATGTGTTCAGGTATGTAGATTGTTGACATAGTTGGTAATCTTGGGACCAATCAGATATCAGATAAAGCTAAAATCTCTAGGAGGAGTTTGTTAAAGCATGACATGAGCAAAAGTGGCCATTTTTTGTTCGTTTTTTTTGTTTGTTTGTTTGTTTTTTCAAAATAATTGACTTCCTGTCTGTTTTGGAAATTTGGACCAATTAACTTAGCAGTAGTGTAGCAGTATAAAACAGCAGAAAATTAGATATTCCATGTTGCCACTAGGTGGCACTATAACTGACACTGTAGGTTGCTTTATAGATTTATTAAGACATGGACTCTTAACACGCATGGCAAATTTGAGCCAGATCGGACATTGCATGGTTGAGTTATAACAACTTCCTGTTTTTGTTGAAACTTTTATTTTCAAGGCCACCATGCACACAGTGTAACAAAGTCAAAAATGCTTTGCAATTTAACATCCCATATGCCTTAAGATTAGACTGATAGAGTCTGTAGGAGGAGCTTGTTAAAATAGTAAAAGTGGCCTTTTTTAGAGGTTTTTGGTAAATAGCCAAACTTCAACAACAAAGTTCATCAGTCCTCTGGGAACCCGGAACACTCTGAGAGGGGTTTAGCATATAGCAATCGATTGCCAGGGTAGCAGAAGAACAGGTTTGTGCAGTATTAAGAGAGATGTTAGGTGCTGAGGTTTCTGAGAGACACAGCAAGATCAAGAAGCAGAAGTGGAACCATGTAGAAAAGGTCACTCTGGAGAGTCAATCACAAAATAAATAACAAACGTAACTTTCGTAAAATTAGAAAGTGAAGAAGCTGAGAGTATAATCAAAACTCTGAGATGCAAACTGGAGCTGAAAATGAAAGGAACCAGTGTTGACAAATCCTCAGTAAGTAAAGGCGCTAGTGGCACGAGCAAAAGTAGCTAAAAGTCGCTGCCTAATTTGCATAAATATCAAAATGTGTTTTTAATAATGCCAAAAAAGGCTTACATGTAGACATGTTTCATATAATTATTAAATGAACACTTAAATGAAAAGAAACATCTAATGCTAAATAAAAATAACAGTAATTAAAACGATGAGAACGGGATGTTTTTTTGTCATTTAGTTCGGCTGAAAAAAGTTGTTCTTGTAATAGATCAATATGCCCTTGAATCATCCCCAATAAAAGGCTTTAACCAACCTTTGCACTCGGGGTACCCACTTCTTTCTATACAGCTAAAAAAACAGTAATGAATTTATTTTATTTAATTTTGTCGTTTATTTTAGATAGCGAGAATTTAAACTGCTGTCCTCCTGACATACGCCTTCCAGGAATTCCACGGTTTGGCTTCATTCCGCCGCACACTTGCTCTAAAGAGACAGGCAGGCACAGCAGATAAGCACTTCCTCCTTCTGAAGAGCGCGTGAGCCTGAACGAAAATAGTTGCTGAAAGTCGCCAGGTACACCAGGAAAAGTTACTAGATTTGTCGATAGGATAAAAAAAAAAGTCACTAGGCAGCCTGAAAAGGCGCTAAATCGCTAAGTTGGTAACACTGAAACCAACATTTAAAATCAATGTCGAATTTTTTCTTAATTGATTTTTTTCTTTATAATCAATTTATTTTTGTTCATTTTAGCAAAAATTTGTTTTATAGGCACAAAATTAATTCCATATTCCAGACTTTAAATATGTAACACGTGATCCTCAATGATCAGTTTCAGTTGCTTGTAAGAATGCTGTGCTAAAAAGCTCATAGCTTTGCGTCCGGTTGTTCACATTTGAATCCCTGCAATTTCAAGGTACAGCCTCGATCGCTTTGCCGACTGTGATGTTTTCAAGATCAGTTAAAAGCAAAACCGGGTTGGGATTATTTTGTGCTAGCATTGAAAACTTAGCTGTCGATTGGTGGGCCACAGTACATGTGTATCTACATTTTAATGACAAACAGAACACTAGTGGTGGAACATAAACATAATACTGTACCACAGAGGCCATCTGAGCCACTTGGGATAGAGCCACATGATGGTGACCCCTCTGAAACCTTTATTGGACGATTGCGGGTGGACAGCCAAACAAACCCCACATGCAGTCTTGCGTTTTACTCAAAGAGTATCTGACTCTTTGCCCCTCTGATAAAGAATGTATGGAAGACCTATCCTCTGTAGAAAAAGTGGAGACTGACACACCAAACAACAGGTGGACAGAGATCGTTTAGTAGTTGAAGATGGCAAAGAATGACGGCTAAAATGAGCTCATGGCATTTGCCTGGGATGTGTCAGATGACACAACAGAGTATGTTCCCTAAATTCTTGTTCACATGACTTACTTTGGGAATGGAATCCCGACTTGCCGTAGCACCAATTTGTCAAACCAAAACCAAACACTAGGAAAACCCAGTGAAGACTGAAAAGACACATGATTGATAACCATCTCAAGCTGATAGGCAGCTGGAGGAACTGTTCTCCCTTGGAAAGTGATCGATGACAGTGTGAAAGACTGTCACATTTGGACACAGAAAGGCCCATTACACAATCTAGAGGAATGTGCGACCATGTGAAGGACTGCACTGACAGAATTGGAGATATTTCCTGATTTATTATGATTCACAGACAGGACCGGAGAGAATAGGGCGGGCCTGTTCAGAGGAGTTGGAGATGATTGGCTACTTAGACTTGATTCCATTGTCAAGTCATTCAACCTAATGTCTTCCTTACTCATCTTCTAGGAACGATGGGTTTTTCAACTGTAGTGCCGTAAAATATATCTTACATTTGCACTTTGCCCTTGTTCCTGTGTGAAAGTATTTGAACCCTAGGCTCTAGAAGGGGTTGAAGATTTGTTGTTGCCTTTTGATGACCATTGAAAAGAAATTGGAATAGGCAATGATATTATCATCAAGAGAAATGCCGATTTTTGATGCGGATCACACACAGCAGAAAGGGAGACCTTTCCTCTAGGCGGACAGCAACAATCAATGACAATGATTCCTTAACGAGACACTTGAAACTAGGAACAGCTGAGCACATCAGGCAAGACAGATCAGGGAAAATGAACGCATGTGGGAACAGGAAACCGCATGCGCAGAGACAGGAAACAAAGTGATGGAAGGGAAAAATAAAGACTAAATAGAGACAGATCCTATAAAAGGGGAACCAAAAAAAGGGGTCACCTCCACACATTCCCTTCTTGCAAAGCAAGAAACCATGGAGGAGCAGGAGGTAGAAGCCTGGAAACAAATAGTAGGGGAAAAGTCGAGGCATACAAGACAGGGAATGAGACCCTGGGGTAAAACATAACCAAAACCCAGCTTTCAGGAGACCTGTGCTTGCTTGGGTTTTCAGGAAACTCGTATTTTCAGTGCTTCCCTCTGGTCTCCATGGTGACTTCGGCTGGCATGTGCACATGTTTTCTCGAAACTTCAATTGCCATTCTTTTTTCATGCTTTAACATATCGTACATATGTACATGTTCTTCCGCCATTGCTCTTATTTTCGGCATACACTTGTTTATTGCACTTTAGCTGCAAAGAAACACATTTTGCTAAATTCAGAACTTTCTTGGCTTTTTTAAGGAAGATCAATTCCATTGTGTTAACACTTAATTTGCATAATTAGGCTTAAAATATCAAATATACGCATCATTGCATTTTTAAAAAAAAAGCCTATCAACAATGTCACAATGTGAAATGGAGCATTAATTTTCTTTTAATATTCAAAAAGTTAAAAGAACTTATTTAAAGACAAATTTTAATCAACTGCATAACAGTTTTTTCTTACAGACTAAACGATTTTGATTTACACTTATTACATTTTTAAATGACTAAAATGTGACTAAAACTAAAATGACTTTCGTCCAATTCTAACTCAGAGAAAAACTGTGTAGCACTGTGTATCCAAAAAGATATGATGAGCTACAAGGTAAGTGAATTCCGAATTGGACCAATGATCACCTTGTCTTGTCATGAGCATAGCAACCAATCATGAGGCATTCAGCTGCGTTTCAAAGGATTGGATATTTTCCTTGTTTCAGTTGTGTCTTTTTTAGGTTCCAAACACGAACACAGGAGGCTTTTTATTTTGTAATAAAGTACAATAATATATAAGGTATAGCTCTGCTCCTTGATGTACTTTATTTGTTCTTTTACTCGAGTATTCGCACACACGCATACGCGCGCACAACTATTTATCCAATTCGCTTTACATGAACACACACAATGTATGCACATCCTTCATGCTTTGCCATTTTAAGTGCTTAGCTTTCTTCTTTTATATCGCTCTCCCTCACTCTCTATTTAATTCGTTGCTGCTGTGCTGCGGTGTGAGGACAGGCAGTCTGGCTGTTGCTGGCCTCATGATTAATGATGTTTATACTTGACAGAAAGCTCCTTTTTATCTGCAGTGCTGCTCTTCAGATATCATCACTCACCTGAATGAAAAATATTCACTCATACAATTTTTTTTTCAGAATAATTGAGTGGAGTCACTTTTTTCTGTCGTCTTTTACCTCTCCCCGTCAACCTCCATCTTTTCACTTGCGCTATCTGGCTGTCTTATCATTGCCCTGTTAATTTAGAGGCTGGATTCAATAGTATGGAGAGGCTTGCTTTAGCCTTGTTTAAGGAGGATAAATGGCATAAAATGAGATAAAATGCAAAGAAAAAAAAAAGTTGCACGCCACTTCATGGAAATGCTCTAGAATGGGCAAAATATCTCCCCTTTTTACGCCAAAGCAATTTCAGGATTCAGGAAGACGTGAGATAAATTCCTGTGGGGAAATAAGGGCAGACTGGGGATATATTGTTGAGTATTTATATATCTTTTAGCCTAAATTCAGTGTGATTAAGGTAGATATTATTTGAAGTTATTCTATCCCACACTTACAAAAGGCAGGTATAAAAAGAAGAGAGCAATAAAATGGGAAGAAACCACTGACTGATTATTAAACAGTGCTATAGTATGTGTATGGTGGTGATATATTCTGTTTTAATGATGCATAATTCATCTGCTACAGTTATTGTTTATAGTAACTAAAAGTTAAAGAATTTTAATATGACTTGGGTGGCTTGGTTTTGACATTTTTTTAATGTTCCCAATGTTGCTATGAGTTACATAACCCAACCCCCATGTCGCTACGATTTTCATAAGCTGAGATAAAGATTTACCAAATTGGTTGCTATGGAAAACAGTTTGGTTGCTATGGAGGGGTCAGTGATGTAATATAATGCTCATTTTATTCAGTATAAGTTAAGTTAAACCAACCTCTTTAGGCTTTTAGGCAATTTGGTTACCAAGGTAATATTTTGGTTGCTAGGGAGCAGTTACTAAGGTCATAAAAATCTAAGTTGGTCCTGCGCCGAGTGCACAATGACATGTACATGCAGTTGCGCAGGGCGACTTGGGTTCGAGTCCTGATCTCAGTGTCTTTCTTACCCACACTCTTTAGTCTTCACTGTCCTGTCATTCTGAATAAAAGCTACGGCCATAACAAAATCCAGTTATAGTTGTTACTAAGACTAACACAGACAAAAAAAAGTTAAACCATGAAAATATTATTGCCTATTCCAAATTTTTAAATGGCTTCGGTGCTGTTTTATATAGTTTGACGCCAAGTTAAGTCAATAAAAAATTTCCAAGCATTCTCAATGTTTTAGAATGACCCAGAAATACTTCAGTGGTACCAGTCTGAAAAGATATAGCAACCTGAGTTTGACCAGTCTTGATGTCTTGGAAAAGTTTGGTGGCAGTAGCTTGAACGATCTAATGCACTCAGAATTTTTTTTCTTCTGAAAAATAGAAGAATTACAGTATGTTAGCTTTTACAAGCCAATATAATAAAACTTATAAAAAACAATATAAAAAAACAAGCTCATAATATACACCTCCATAATATACAATTTTCTGTTATAAATTACCTTTAAACGAGTTTTTGTGGCAATGCCTGATACATTTTTTTGAAATACAACCCTAGCTTCTTTTTCTTTTAGCAAATATTTTTATAATAAATTAACTGCACCACAAACCTGGAATTGTACTTTATAGCAAAAATCAAGTGTTGAGATGAAATAAAAAATCATAAATCCCACCATAAAGCCAAAAAAATTGTCAAATCAATGTCAAAATTGTATAAAAGAAAAACAGTCAAACATCTTTTAAACTTTATACACGGTTCCAAGCCCTTTTTGTTCCATAGTGCTTTGTTTTGTGCCAGAATTTTGAAAAACTCAAGCCATATCACAGGTCTTGTACTTTTTTCCCTTCTTTTCACCAAAAGATGGCAATGATGGCACAGATTTTGGGTCTACAAAATGACACTCAAAGACATTTAAGTGTTTAAGGGTTTCACATTTAATATATAATGTCCCTATAAGGAGCAGCCCACCTTCTGCGTATTGTAAGAAAAATTGAGGCAACAGAGTGGAATTTCTTTTATTTTATTAAAATAAATATAAAAAAACTGAGCCAAAATATTTAAGATCTCAAACATACAAAAATACAAGAAAACAAGCACATTTTTACTCAAATTTAATTAAAAAAAATTCCTCTTCAATCTTTTTTTTTGTTAAAAAAAAACAACCTACCAAAATTAAAAATTTTGCTCAGTAATTTATTTGCTTTTGGTTTTATTTACCAGTAAACGTTACACTTATTAAAATATAACTCCACTCTTTTTAAAAATGTAGAATGTATGTGTTTTTCATAAAGTTACTTATTTTAAAAAATAGTGACACACACAATCCTTTTGATGACAAACTGACTTTAATCTTTGTTGCATTACTATTACAGTATATTATCTTAAATATCCATTATTAAATAGGAGTTCCCTGCTTTGTTTTTCCAACACCGCAAACAATGATGCTTTTAATCACGCTGTGTTTAAATCTGGGCTTTATATAATTTCATTTCTCTATCTTCACTCTTTTCCTGGCTTATCCTTATTTTCCTTATTTTAAATGAAACAAGTGTGAAATTAATACTTTTTGCTAAATGTGCTATGGGCTGTTTTTGAAATTAAAGTAGTACATTGAGGGGTTAGAGGCGGTGTGAAATCTGTGTAGTTCATGTTTGGTTTGTTAGATTTTTAAGCCACTGCTGAGGGCAATTGATTTTAAAGCAGCGAGAACGATGCCATTCCACATATTGATCCTGGGGTGAAGTGCCATTATTCGAGAAAAATAAGCCTTTTTTGTCCTAGCTACTTTGATTTTCTCACTTTCATAAACACTTTCATTTAAATGCATATATGTTTCATTTTGAGTGATGGAGACCACTATTTGGGGTAGTTTTTACAAATCATCGACACAATTATTTAGTTATTTATACCTCCTTCTGGGGTCACAGGGGTCTGCCGGTGCCTATATCCAGCGCACATTGGGAGAGAGGCAGGGGTACACCCTGGACAGGTCGCCAGTCCATCGCAGTAATTTGAGTCAATTTCTAACATTTTAACTTGAAAAGTAACAATTTAATAAAATGTAGTAATTAATTTTTAATTAAAATTTGTTTATTTATAAAATGTATTACTAAAATTGCAAGCAGCAATCAAAGGGCTCTCACACCTCTGGCTCTATCATTTCTAGAAAATGCATGCAAGCGAGAATTATTCAAATTACTTACATGACAGACAAATTGATTTATGAAATCCACCTCTCGGATTTATAACCACCAGGTGGCGCTACTGAGCCTGGTAATGTTTTAAACAAGATTCTTGTCACATTTGTCAAAATGTGGTATCAAGAAGTACTTTATCAACGTTAAATGCTGCTCCTCCTGTGGCCACCTGGTGGTGCTTTAACTGAGCTTGTTCAGACATGATCTTATAACAACTTCCTGTTAAAGGAAATTTCTACTTTCTACGGCCATGGTGCAACGTAAAAAAAGCTTCACAATTTCATATCACATATACCTTAAGATAGGACTGATGGAGTTCAGAGATGAACAGACATCTAGGAGGAGTTCATTAAATACGATACAAACAAAAGGGGCCATTTTAGGAGGCTTTTTGAAAAGTAATCCTGTCATACCCTGGTTTTCTCATCGTTCTCTATGTCTCTCTTTTTCACAGTTTTTCTCTGTGTTTCATCCTTTGTTACGCATACACTCTGTTTATGTTTGTAACTCGTGCTCCCTCTTTCCGCGCTCCTTCATTGTTCTAATCTTCTGCACCTGTCTCTTGTTCACATTCTGAGCTGTCCTTGTTCAGTGTCTCTATTTATTCCCCTCTTTCTTTTCTCTCGACGCTGGATTAAACTGATCAAACAGCTCTGTTGTGTCTCTGTACTCTTGAGTCTGTACTCTTAGAGTTTTGCCATTGATGTGCTATTTTGGTTTCCCTTATTTTGTGTTCCAGATCTGATGTTGTGTTTTAGTTTAAGTGTTATGTGAGGTTTTTCCTATTATGGGTATTACAATGTATTGTTAAAGGACCAGCTGAACTGTGCCCCTTTTTTCATCATCACCGGGCTCAAACCCAGACAGATTACTAAGTCTTGGTACCCTAGACATGTTTGCCAAAATTTTGCCTATGACAATATGTTTGCAGACCTGAAACGTGTAGGGTGCAGCTATAAAGCCATTTTGCCTCACCCATTTTCGAACCTTAATCGGATGGAAATTTTCACCAGTTCTGAGCTGTGTGCGAAATTTAGTGACTTTTAGAGAACGTTTACACAAGGGCTGTCAAACTTGGACATCAGGTGGTCCAATCCGGCTGGAGGGATGATTTTCAGAGATAGAGAGAGAGAGAGAGGTGAATAGCATTACAAACATAGCATTTTAATTAATGTTACATTTGTAATAATAAAATGCCAATAAATCATTTTTTTAAATATTGTTTCTGAATCACAGCAGTGTGTTAATGCGACGGGTCTATTTTTTCTTGCGGAAGAATCCGCACTGCTGCTGCCTGTTTATATGCCATCTATATGCCATTTATATGTGCCTCTGGTATAATAATATTGTCGTGTTTGACGGCCCAGATTTCAGTTTTCCCGTTAAGTGACAATAATTTGTTTTGTGGATAAAAACAGGAACAATATCGCCGCTGTTGTGCTGCTAAAAGCTTGTTGTTTTTAAAGCGGAAACTATCTGCGGCTGAAGTTTCAGTACTAAGATAAAGCTAATTTTTGTCTTAAACCGGAGGCAGATTTTGAGTGGAAAATTAAATCAGCAGATTCCTCAGAAAAGCTTATTTTGTTATGTTTATTTAAAAACTGCAATGTTATGTTGATGGAGATGAAGTTTCAATATGAAGTGAAAGGTTTGTTCTTGCCTTCTAAAGCATATTATACATTGAGAAAAAAAATGTAAAAGTGTTCTTTGTGGAAATATTTGTTCATCTGAATCTGTCACAATTTTCAGAATCTGGTTCTTTGCTATACAACAAAAAAGAGTTCTCGAGCCGTAAATATCTTCAGTAACGAACTGTTCCTATATTTATTTCTGAATCACACATTGGGAAAAAGTCAAGGTTAAGCCTGGCACACTCACATTAAATCTAAATGTCTGTTTTTGGACTTTTGTCCAAAGTCATTCAAGAGTATAATTATTATAACAACAAATAAATAGATATAAGACCTGCTTTCATACATTTTAGTGCTTCCATAAGAGAATCAGTTTCCTGGCCGGTGGTAGAAGGGGTGGGAAGATAATTACGTCTTTTTTTTTTTCTTCAAAAAAGGTGGTCCTTATTGGAGAATTTGTACAAAAATCTAAAAGCATGTTTAAATACTTGATTGCGCGCCCATTCACACTGCTGCATATATCTGTCCCTGATCTGTTGAAAGCTTCCTTTGATCGTAGGAAATGTTTGTGAGTGGAGCAGTTGGAATTCAGCTTGGCCTTTTTCCCTCCTGCTAATTCTGGGTTTTGGCCCTGGAGACGGAGTCTGTCGGATTGTTTCACGATTCATGTTCTGTACAGGTTCCTACACAGATGCAGGAAGAACAGATCACATGCTGAGCGTTTGTGGCTATTGTCTGCTTCTTTCTTGCTTCTCTTTTAATTCACGCATACACACAACAATGCAAATCATCGCAAAGATCGCTCTGTGTGAATATGACACGTTTCTCCATCTCTGATTCCAGGCCTTCTGCCCTTGCACTGAGTCCAGTGTTTTCTGATGTCTCCCTCATTCGAATCTCGCCACACCGGAATCCTTCACTGGGGAGAGAGTCGCCCTTTAACCCTTCTCATCATTACATCAACCCTTATATGGACTACATTCACTCGCTGCACAGAAGTCCTTCTCTCTCCATGGTATCGACTCCCAAGGGCCTCAGTCCAGCAGACAGTAAGTAATACAAAGTAATTTACTGAGCCAAAGGTTGTCTTTTGCCTAATTATAAGATTTGAGTTATCAATTTTCATCAGGTAAGTTTCATCTTACATTAACAGAGCGCCAGATATCTCCGGATACAGAGACAGGTGATGTTCAAGAAGGATGACCGTTCTGAAATATTTACGAATATGGTTTCCGGAGACCCACAGGAGTCTGTCTTGATTTGGATGGGAAATCCATTGCAGGGTCAGCGAGGGCCTGCTCTCTTTAAAGACTCTCTGTGGTATATGAGCCTCTTGGCCTACTCCTCAGGAAAGCAATTTTTACCAAAGTCTGAAGCTTTGGCAGGCTGAATGCTGTCTCAGTGGTCACAGATAATTCTTGCTGTATCGAGCTGTTGTAACATCTCAGGGGAGCAAGTTTTTTTGTCTGATTTAAGCCAGTGGAGAATAGCAAACTCAATTAAAGCTGCAAGCAGCGATCAAAGAGCTCTCGCACCTTTGGCCCTGTCATCTTTCGATGGTTGCAGTGCGCAAATAGTTAAACAAATTCAAAAAAGCTTCCAATTTAACAGCCAATATGCCAGGACTGATGGAGTTTGGAGGTGAAGAGATGAAACTTGTTAAAGTACAAGACGAGTAAATTAAAAAAACGGACTTCTTGTCAGTTTTGGAAACTCATTCATATTGACTTTTTTTGTAGGTCTTGGTCCCATACAGAACTGTTCCGTATTTCAAACATGTTCTACAAACGCAGTCTGAAATAGTAGCATAAAACTGCAGAAAGTTGCATATTCCACGTTGCGTAGGTGGCGCCAAACCTGACACAGTATATTGATATTTAGATAAGTTTAGATATGGGCTTTTAACACACATAGCAAATTTAAACCCGGTGGAAGAATTCCAAATTATAATCAACTTCCTGTTTATGGCAACATTGAGATTTGCGACGGCTTAAAAAAGCTTTGCAGCTTAAGTTCCCATATGCCTTATCGAATGGAGTTTGGAGGTGAACAGATCAAATCTCTAGGTGGCGTAAAAATACAACTGGTCATTTGTGGAGGTTTTTGTGAAATCACAGACTCCTGTCGATTTTGGAAATGCGATCCGTATTACTTATATTTAACTCTTGGTTAAGGTTGCAAAATTTCGGGATAATCAAACCTGGAAACTTTCCACCTCCACATTCTCTGAGCATTTTTTCATGTGGTGAGAATTTCTTCAACTCTGCACACGTAATAATAAAAAAACCATTGGTGAGGTCATTGAAATTACACAAATCAGTCTTTTAATATCAAATAGTATTGTGCTTTACCTAAACGGTGGCCGGGATTATATATTCACAGAACCTGACTAAGCAAACATTTAGTAAAAAAGAAATTCCCATCCCCCACACGTGATCCACACCAGTCACTTCACAGGAATAGAAAAGCCATTACCTGAAAAATTAAGGGAGCCACGTTTTTAGTTCCCATATAAATTACATTATGTCTATATTTACTCTAATAATAGTTCACAGAGAAACAAAAGTGAACTAAACTGTTTACGTTTAAAAGCTTGTTGGCACGTTCGTTGATGATGTGTAAGGCAAGCTCCCATGTGGCTTCAGGCTCAAATACTAAACAGTTTTGTTATCATACTGATCAAAACACATTTTTTAATTCTCCTACAATCATCATATCTGCATCAGAAAATAGTTTTACTTTAAATTCTAAAGTAGTTCTTTGATGCAAAGCACATCAGCGATCTGTAAAGTCTGCTGACTTTTAATCAGGGTGTTATTACTTATGAATATTTAAAAACGTTTATGTTTTAAATGCATCCCGTTCCTTTATAGTGTTTCTTCATTAATGAACACAGATGCTTTCAAACATTGATAAATTAAAATTACTACAAAGATTATTTTGATTTGTAATAATACTGTTTACATTTTTTTTATAAATGCAGGCTTTGATAAATCTGATAAAGGCAGGCTTGAATGATGAGGTTTACATAAGAGACTTTTCAAAAACTGCAAACGTTTGCGTCACGCATTACACACATGGTTCCTGCAGTTACAGGTTATGGTTTGTTATTCGATGACACTGATTAATGAATCTATCGATGAGAAAATGTCTTCAGTTTTAATTCGGAGTAGGACTTTTTAGGATTTTTTCCATTCTAATATTAACTTCTTGTTAAAATAAATTCGCGAGACAAAGTTCCCATGGAAACTTTCCAGAAACTTTCCACGCCTTTGCAACCCTAGTCTTACACTTAGGTTTTGAGCACTGAAATGCACCGAATGCCACGAAGCAATAAAACTCTGACCAATTATATACAGCCCTAAATGTATAGTTTTGAGTGATTCAACTTATTATTGGTGTTTATTCCACAATGCAGTGAATATCTTTGGCTATATTCGTTAGACCCTCAGTTTCTTGACCATTGTTAAAAATGGATTATCCCACATTGCTTCTTGGGATCTGGTGGCACACCGAAATGAGAAAGTACTGTATGAGCTTAAAATATAGTCATTCTGGCATCCCAAGAGCAGTATGGTCTTGCCCCAACTCACCCCCTCCCCCCATTTACTAATTCCACTAAGCTGTTTTTGCCTATGAATGGAAAAAAATTAGGCATATTATGGTTCAATGTGAGAACCCAGGCAAGGCGGAACAACAGAGACAATTAAGGAAGCTCTCTAACCCCTCCCTCACTACTTAAGACATAAAACCCATATCGAATTAATTTGGAATTTCTTCTCACGTTCACAAGGCTAATCAGAGATGCATATTCCATGGCTTTAGCCTGGGTCTCAGTCGGAATCTTTTCTTTGTCCTCCGTGCATTTCTTCTGGGCATGGCGGGGATTAGCCACAACACTTTGTGCAGCTAAACTGATTTTGCATTTGCATTGAGAAGCACTGTCAGTCTTTTTGTTATTCCCTTTGCTTGTATATGCATCTCTTGTATAGAAATGCATGCTCACAAAAGGAGTATTTTTAGAGGCCATTCTAGAACCTGTATCACAAAGTAGCTAAATATTGGGCTGAAGATACAGAGCGAAGAAAAGAAAACGAGGAAAATTATAAAAGAAACACATGGTAATTTTTACAAACAAGGTGTTATATATCATATACACTACCTTTTAAAAGTTTGGGGTCATTTACAAAGTTCCTTTTTTAAGGACAAACTTTGTTTTTTCAATAAAGATAACTTTAATCAGAAATATACTCTTTACAGTGTTAATGTGGTAAATGATCGGTGTATAGAGGACCATTTCCAGCAGCTATCACTTCAGTTTCTAATGGTACAGTGTGTTTGCTCATTGTGGCAGAAGGTTAATGAGTGATTAGAAAACCCTTTTGCTTCATGTTAGCACCGCTGACAAGAGTTTAGCTGCTTAGAGAACCAATAAAACTGACCTTCCTTTGAACAGGTTGAGTATCTGGAGCTTCACATTTGTGGGGTTGATAAAGCGCCCAAAATTGCCAGAAAAAGAGAACTTTCATGTGAAACTCAACAGTCTATTCTTGTTCTTAGAAATAATTGCTATTTCATGCAAGAAACTGTGATGAAACTGAAGATTTCCTACAACGGTGTGTACTAATCTCTTCAGAGAACAGCACAAACAGGCTTTAACCAGAGTAGAAAGAGAAATGGGAGGCACCGCTGCAACAACTGAAGATAAGTACATTAAAGTCTCTAGATAGAGAAATAGACGCCTCACGGGTCCTGAACTTGCAGCTTGATTAAATAGTACCCACAAAATGCCAGTGTCAACATCTACAGTGAAGAGGCGACTCCAGGATGCTGGAAAAAGCCATATCTGAGACTGGCCAATAAAACGTGGTAACGTGATGGTCTGGGCTTGCTTCGGTGCTGGTAAGGTGGGAGATTTGTTCAGGGTATAAGGGATTTTGAACAAGGAAGGCTATCACTCCATTTTGCAAAGGCATACCATACCTTGTAGACGGAGCTTCATTGGAGCCAATTTTAACCTGCAAAAGGACAATGACCCAAAGGAGACGTACAAATTGCAATATGCAAGAACTAAAAGAAGAAGCAGCAGCAGTAATGGAGTGACCAGGGCAGTCACCAGATCTAAAGCTGTTGTGAGAGCTGCTTGACCGTATGGTACACAAGAAGTGCCCATCCAGCCAATTCAACTGAGGGAAGTGCTTCTAGAAACGTATATATATATACTACTCATGACGCACTTCCCGACTTTAAGTATTAGCACTGTAAATGTGGAGTTCTGGACTGTAGTCTGTTGTATTGGAGTTTGGAGAAAATGTTCAGAAAACAAAACAGCAGAAGGTATAAGGCGCACACTGTTGTGTTCCGCTGTGTTCATGGCCTCCAAAGTTCAATGGAATTTTAAGCTTTCAGTTTTCCTGCCCACGTCAGCCTTAGAATTGCTTATGGGACAAAAACCATCTCTGTGTTTGTTCATGAGCCACTGTTTTCTAAGATTATCAGTAAACATTTTAGCAGTGATCAGAATTGGAAACATCAAATGCACAGAGGTTAGTAACGCAGCCCAGTGTGTGAGAGACGAGAGGGGCGTGCTGAGGAGAGATCGGCTGTACACATACTGATGGATGTAAGTCTCATAATAACTACTGTAGCACTCTCGAACCTTCTTAATTAGATCCGGAATGAAAAAAGAAAAAAAACTCTTTAATGTGTATAGTGTGTATAATTGCTGTGTATAATTTAAAACCATTTATTATTTTGCTCATACGATGCACATCGGTGTCATAATCTTGGACAAATCCTGGAGACAGCAGGTTTAGAACCTAGCTGTAATTTACAGAGCATTATTGTGAAAAGGCCTTTATAAAGTACATTTTCTGTATTATAATACATCTAATCCTATATCATACCTAGATTTCTTTGTAGTGTCCCTACCAAGACACTTCCTTTACCAACGTCATAACTTTGAAATTTTAGCATGACCAATGGCCTAGTATGAGGCAGCCGCCAAGCTGACCTGGGCGCTGCCACTAACAGTCAAAGAGAGGGTGCACATGTGCACCCCAACTTCCTGATAAGGATCATGGTTTCAGAGCTCCGCCTCGAGTCGGACTCACAGACGTATAATAACAAAAAACTTATTTTATAACTATAAACAAGAATTTGACAACGACTTCTCTAAATTTCGGCGTTGGCAGAATAAATTTATCTTTCTCATGTTGTGATTACAGCATTTGGTAAGCTCAGTCTGTGTAGCTATCAATCATCTCAGTCAATCACATGGCCCCGCCTTTTTTTCTGAGGAAATAACTTTTAAAGTTCAGCCTTTTCCCATTGACTTGTGCTGGGCAGAAATCCCTCTGCAGCCAGCCATGCGGGGGCGATTGTCGCAGATTCGCTTCACTCTGACGGCCATGTGCTCATTGGCTCATTCAGGGGAGTCCAGACCGTTGCCATTTTGAATCAAAGAAGAGGACCATTACTATGGAACATTGTCATGTACCCAAATGTTAAATATCCTTTATACCCAAAGGATAAAACTGAAGATGAACTTGTAAACGTTAGCACTTTGCTAATGGGTTAACCCAAAATAACTTTTTTAATTAAATAGATTTACCTGAAATTTAGGCTTAATGCGCCATCTAATTTTAACAATGTACATTTTTCTAAATTCTGTGACTTGTGGAAACTTATGTTCTTATCCTTTCATCGATACTGCGGGTGGCGAGAGAGACACGAACACACTGCTCTGGTTCAAAGCCGCACAGGGCTTTTACTTAAAACATGGCACCACATAAATACTTAAAATAATAAGGGTAGTGGTGAACAGGCTGAACAAGATGTGTGCGTGCTTCCGGGGAAGTGCGTTAGGGATTGCTCCGGGGTGTCTTCACCCCATTAGTCCTGTGACACGTGGTTTCCCTATCAGAGGTATGGGATCCCCGGGCTTCAAGCTGTGGGTCCATCTCCTTGGGGCAACGACTTAGGGGCCATGGATGGCCAGAGCGCTCTGCTCGGTGAGCAGGCAGCCAGCTGAGCCTAGGGACACAACTGGTCCGGCAGCGACCCTATAGACCCGGTCGGTGGGCACCTCCTGGGCTCCTTTGACACCCGATAGCTCTCGCAGTATCCATCCGCTGCTTCTGGCAGAGGAAAATAGTCCGGTCTCTCAAGCACGCCAAACAATATGACCCTCTTCTCACCAGCTGCTGTAGCTCCTTAATGTGCGCCGCTTGATGATGTACAGCTGGTAAGCGTGCGCAGGTCATATGAGTTGCACCTGGCAGACGCTGATCACACCCTGGCTCGTCACAATACACAACAATATTCCATAGTGAACACTGGAGATCCGCTGTCCCACAAAGCCTCATCTTCAATTCAAAATGAAATGTGTCTGATCTTCATGTAACATTTGGATGTGTGCTTGTAATTCTGTGACCCTCTCTGTAGTCTAACTATATCCTGACACTTATCACATTCATATCCTCTGATATTAGCAGGAAGGTACTGAATTTACCAAATATCTAATGCTTCATTTTCTTCCCGATCTTTTAGCACCTCATCCTGGTTTAACTACAGCAGAGTACTACCACCAAATGGCCCTTCTAGCAGGTCACCGCAGCCCTTACGCTGACCTCATTCCCTCAGTGGGTTCCACAACAGCACCAGCAAGCAGTGCCTTGCATATGGAATACCTCCAGTCTATGGAAAGTATGTTCTGCAGTATTTTACTTGTGACATCCACCTCTACAGTACAGTACATAGGCTATTTCTGTCAGAAGCTGAGCATATTGACCAAACATTAAAACTTAGATTTAGATATGAAAGTAAAATATGTTAATGGTTTTGATGGTTTGTTTTATTCATTTGGTTAAATTCCAAATGAGTTTTTTAACTGAGTGCATGTGTGAAATGCTCAAAAGGATGCATTCAAATGAGATATTTTGAAGTGGAAATGAGAATTTAAAAGTTGCATTGATTTAAAGAGAGGTCAGATGGTCTGGCCTATTAGTCTTTGATGTAAATGCATTTAGTCAGCCTGTCACCAGCTCCGCTAATCTTCCTTCCTCACAAACTAATTAAACTAGTAAAACTTGCATAAGTATATGAAAATTAATTGCTATTGAATCTCCGTCTATTCATCTCTAGCAAAATCCTTTCTTCTGAGCGCTGTTTAAGATTAATAGACTGAAACAAAACAATTAAGTCCATCTTTTTGAAATGGAAACACTGGCATACGCCCTACTTCAAATCATACATGATCAACCCTTGGTAAAAACCGAGCCTGCTTTAACAATGTGTGTTTTACACAAACCAGATTCACACTTAAATGCTTTTATTCCTGATAAAAGAGAGGATTGCATGATGAGTGTGTCATCTATAATCGCTTAGGTAAACCTTTTGGGATGGAAGGTAAAAGTTTTAAACTTCAGATAATTATAAAAAAAGTGCTTCAATTACTTTTTGTTTTAAAGCGTTAGTTACTAATTAAAACAAAATACTTTTGTGTCTCACAATCTTACTAAAGAGAGATGTATCATGCTGCTGTACTCCTTTACCTTCATATACCAATCAAAAACTATTCCTTTTGCTCAAGGTAATGATTCTAAAAGGTGAACAACAGTAAAAATCTCACATTTTACCTCTTTCCAACTGGAAAGACCATCAACAATCAAGAATGCAGGATTATTTGGTGCTGTGGCTTTGCAAACAAAAATTGGCATTATAATGGAAGTCAATGGGGCATCAACAAGTCAACATGTATGACTTGTCCAAAATCCAGGCCCTTTTTCATATTGAAAATAAGGCTTTATTTATCAGTGACATCAAGTAAGATATTGGAAATTAAAGGGTAAATTGATTTAATCTGCAGTTTTTAACTGAGTTAGATAAATAGATTTATGCAAAAAAAGGAAAAAAAATTGATCAGATTTTTAACAGCAGTTTAGCGGCTGTTAATAGCCACAAACAACACAAAAAGGTAGTAAATTTGCCCCCAGTGCATTTTTTTTTTAATTATAAGCATTTCCACAAAATATGTGTCAAAATAAGATTGGTACCAAAAATCCATTCCATTTGCTGAAACAGAGAAAAAGTTATGGGCAAATATAGACTCAGAACCACCCTGCTGTGGCTGAAAACATCCCTAACTACACATAAGGATGCTTCATGCTTTTGGAAACTGAACGAACTGCATATTGTTGCTGAGATACAGTAATGCTGCTCCACACACACAAGGTCCGCAGTCTGGCACCAACTGCCAGAGAGGGGTGCTATTCTTCAAATGCTTACCATAAAAAAATCACTGTTATGTATTAATAATAAATTACCATAGTCATATGCATTTATCTGCGTGTATATTATATGTTAAAATAATTGAATACAGCTTCTCATTGACGCTTCCCAGTCCACCTTAAAAAAAGTGAGGCTTCTGGCATAATCTTACTCTGAGGTGTTCATGCTATTGAAGATAGCATGGATCTATTGGTTAATATTCAAGCCTTTGGAGTTTATCTGCATTTAGTGTTGGATACACAAAAAGTGTGTTTGGATAATTTTGAGGTTCCATTTCTCGTTTTCTCTTATGGATGCATTCAAAAACTCTACATCATTAAAGTAAGTATTTTAGACTGACTGCAATGCTCTACTAGCTGGACTTCCTTTTTGTGCAGTCAGACCCCTTCAAATGATACAGAACTCAGTGGCCCAACTGAATTCATGGAACTTAGATGAGCTCATGTCATTCCTCTCCTGATCTCTCTCCACTGGCTTCCCATTGCTGCTCGCTTAAATCACTAAAGCTTGCATACAGAACAGTCACAGGATCAGCCTCACCATACCTTCACGAACATCTGCAGTCCTACATCCCCTTCTTCGTTCAGAAAATGAACAGTGTCTGGTTGTCCGATCTCAGAACGGCATAAAGTCTCGCCAGAACTTTCTCCTTCACAGTTGAATTCTTTTGAAATCCTAATCTGGAATTTGCAAGGTAATTCAAGTTAAAGTGTGAGAAAATGCTCGATCGTCTATCAGTTTCATTTTACAGACCACAAATTAATGGCATCTAGTGGTGAAAAGAAGGGATAACCCTTGGAAGTACAAGACCTGTGAGATGGCTTGTGTTTTTCAAAGTATAATGTTTGGAATGGTGTAAAAGGTTTAGGGGTTTGTCTGGTTTTTGATCCTTTTCAGATTGTTTTGACCTTGTTTTTTGCTATTTTGGGGAAACATATGTTTGATTTTGTATAAAACATAAACACTTTTTGTACAATTTCAGGTTTGTTGCGGAATTATTGTGTTATATAATTTAAAAATGTTTGTAAAAAAATAGTCAAACATCAAACATTGCCACAAAAAGCCCTCGGACTTCTAAGGATTACCCAACCTTGTAACAAACTGCTTGTTGTGCCTGTCTGTAAATCGCTTTCTATAAAAGCACCTGCAAAATGCATAAATGCAAATATAATTATCTGAGCATTACCTTTACTTTTATACTCACATGGTTTTACTTTCTAATCATACATATTTTATGTCTAAAAATAGCAGATAAAGATCTCTTTAGGGTTACTACTGTTAACACGTTCCAATATTCAGAATTATTTTAAATATCGGAAGAAACTAGTTTTCATTTCATACCAGCAAAAGAACATGGCAGAAAAAAGTTTTGGTTTTAATTTGATTCAGATCATGAATTAAATATTAATAGCTGAGAATGGTTTTTGTTCCTGTTCCATTTTATAGCGTCCCATTCAAAAGCTTGAATCAGTTGAAATTACAATTGAAAAGACATTCCAAAGGGGAAATACAGAAACACACATGCAAACAGACGTTCTTATTTAAATATGAATGGCAGACTCTGTAATCACTCTATCTGTCAAACAAAAAACTAAAGGCTGAATGGAAGCGAAGAAAGAAAGTAATTGTGTTTTGTTTGGTTCTTGTGTAAAAGTACAGACCAACTGAAAGAAATAAAGCATGAGTCATGAAGTCATTGTGTCTCTCGGCTCAATTAAGACCAGCGCTTCAGCTACATAAATATAGAGTTGCTACATAAATATAGAGTCATTTGGAGAGTGGTGTTTTAATGTGGATTTGTGTGTGCTTTTCTGTAAAAATCATGGTTTAACTATTATTGTTTAAAGGGTCATATTTCTTAGAATGTTGTTCACATTGTTCTAATTGTGTGGGAAATGTGATTCTTTTACTCAAAAAGTCTGTATTTTTAATTAAAATCACATTCCATCTCTTTATTTTCTATCTTAGGCTTAGATTTTCATTAGGAACTGCTCCGCAGTTACTCTCCTTTTGGTTACAGATTTGCATATTAATAAGGTGTATGCAAAGTTACTAACTGTCAGTCAATATAGATGTGAGTGAGATTAGGGATAAATTACTTAAGCAACTTCAATAATGATCAACTTTTTATTGATGGCAGATGGCAGAAAACATTACGGCACCATGTATAAAAGTTAACTTTCTCTAAATATTTCACGAATTACGAACATCAACACAGTTTCAAGGACAAGCGCAGACAGATGGAGAGAGCACTTCTGAGAACGCGTCACTGGGTTTCTCTAAGTTGCGCTACAGAACGTCCAGGTTACTTGTGTAACCCCACGTTCCCTGAATAGTATCTCAAATTTTGTTAGTATCTCAAATTTTGTAAGAGAAAAAATTGAAGCAAAATGATTAAAGAACTCATAAATTAATAACAAAAAATTTAGTCAGCCTCTAACGGGATTCGAACCGTCGTGGAATAATGTAACCGTGTCAGAACTTCAATGTTCTTACAGGTTGGTCCTATTATACTTAGCAGCTAAGTGAATCAGCAGCTAAAGTAATCAGTAAAGCCCTTTCTAGTTGCTTATTAGGGTCCGGGTTCAGCCTTAAATGTGTTCAGGCTCAAGAAACGGCGTGTTCACCATTGAATGATGGTGTCTGTTTGATCGTGGTTTACTAACTTCATATATAGATGTTACACATTTGAGTGTTGCTAGCTCTGTGTTTCCCTCTGTTTGACTCTCGCACATTATTTTCCGGATATCACAAGAGAAAGCGTGGCTTTGTGTCTAGCGCATCACTTCTGGGGAAGGGAAATCGAAACCATTTGACTCACTTCATCAAGAATGGGAGTAAAACTCGTTTTAAAAAAGAAACTTACTTTTTGTTCGGGAACGTGCACGGTTCGATTTTTTTTTTCATTCTTTTTTTTTATTACTCTTACATGGCATTTCTTATAACTTTTATTCTGTGGATTGTCAGATTTATTTTGCCATTACTAAGAATTCTAAAGCCCCCCCCCCCCGTCACCCTCGTTAGACTGCCTTGTGGATGTCGAAGCTTGATTGGCAAAAAATGTCTTCGTTTGAATGAAGGGAAAACTGATATTGTTGTATTCGGCCCCACTGATCCCCTATTTATCTTGGGTCCCTTAAAAATGATGCTCTTCCCTTTGCCACCAACCTTGGGGTCACCATTGACAGTGATTTTAAACTTGACTGGCAGATTAGCACAGTTGTCAAGTCAGACTTTTATCATCTTGGTCTTTTATCCAAAGTTAAGACATTTTTAACTTTTAAATATTTTGAGCAGCTTGTACACACTTTTATCTCCTCCCGCTTGGACTACTGTAATGCATTTTATACGGTTATATCAAAAGGCATGCTTGCACGCTTACAGTTAGTCCAAAATTCGGTGAGAACAAAAAAATTTGAGCACATCACACCAATTCTTGCTTCTTTGCACTGGCTTCCTGTTAATTTTAGAATAAATTTTAAGATTTTATTAATTGTTTTTAAGGCCTTGAAAAGGTTTGTCTCCTCAGTGCAGCTCTGACCTCATCCAAATTTATACCCTGGCTTGCGCTCTGAGGTCTGAGAACCAGCTTCTGCTCGTAATCCCAAAGACGAGACTTAAAACCACAGGAGACAGAGCTTTTTCTGTGGTTGGTCCAAAGCTGTAAAACGCTCTGCCTCCTCACGTTCGAGCTGCTCCCACTGTGAGGTGTTTAAACTTATTTTTATTCTTTGGCTTTTAACACCACGTGAGTTTTTGTGGTCCTCTGTTTTTGTTTTGATTTTTTTTTTTTTTTGCTTTTTTATTTATCTTATTTGTGTTAACTTGTGTTAAATTATTGTATAACACTGTGAAAACATTTGTTTAAAAAGTTATATATATATATATATATATATATATATATATATATATATATATATATATATATATATATATATATGCTGTTTTGTGTCCTCTGTCTTCAGGATTACCCAGTCCCGGGGTCATAAATCGGCCCAACAGGAAAAGACCCCCAACCAGTTCTCCTTCTTTGTCTGACTCCAGTTTTGACCTGCAGGCTGTGATTCGCACTTCACCCAACTCTCTAGTTACAGTTCTCAATAATTCGCGCTCCAGCTCTTCCACCAGTGGATCCTATGGACACCTCTCTGCAGGGACTATAAAGTGAGTATAAATGAGGTCTTAAAATCACTGTGTATCCCCTATTGAAATCCAGCCTGTAAGATTTATTTAAAAATGCCAGGATGTAATGGTATCAGACAAACGGTAGTGTGCAAATGCGATAGAGAGGAAATACATGAAATGTTGAAAGCGGACATTAGCCCTGAAGTGATGAATGAACTCTGGATAGTGAAATAAATGAGGAACACATAGAGCAGGATTGGGGGGAAATACAGAGTCATATTCCGCCCTTCCTCCCTCTCACTCATCCGTCTGATATGCATCTCCTGATTAATGCACTCTCCATCAGCAGAGGGGAGCTTTACCCTAAAACTGCAGCTACACAATCACTCTTCCTAGAAAGGAGTAGAGGGAGGGCCAAAGACAAATGAAAGGGTCAAGGCGATGGTAGCAGTGTATGGAAGTATGACTGAGTCCGGTAAAACAGGTTTTCATTCAAAACAGAACATCATATACGGTGTTCAGCATATGTAATCAGAAGCTCAACTATTTCCAAAGTTTTCAAACTTTTATTGGACACTCCATAATGTGAAATTAAGTCTAATAATCAAACTTGGATCACAAAATCTTCAGTTTGTTGAAGCAAAAATGAAAACACTGCGCAACAAAAACTACTACATCCAGTTTTTTATGAGCTCTGTGACTTTAAAGGACAGCACCAAGTCTTCTAGGTATGAAATGAACATCTATATTTCCCAATTCTTCAAGAAGAGCCTCTTTTAGAGCCTGATCCTGGATGGAGAGCGGTGCTCAACTTGTCGTTTCAGAATTCCCCACTGGTGTTAGATCAGGAGACACTTGGCCTTCGATCACATTCATCCTGTTCTTCTTCAGAAATGCCACAGTAACTTTATATGTGTGTTTTGGATCATTGTTGGGTTGAAAGTGCACAGAGTGATGGTGTAGCGGTCGTTCTCTGGTTGTGTTAACTGCCATGAACGGTGAGTATAAACAGAACTTATATTATTTCTGTCGTGCACAGTGCCCCTGCTCCAACCCTCCAAACGCATGCACAGCAGCGAAGGCGCGTCCGATGACCTGAACGCTCATGAGAAAATGGACATATAAACAAAAATGGGCATATAACAAAAGTAAAACAATTTACAATACAAAATAATAAATAAACCTTAAAATACAACAACATTAACAGTAAAAAAAAAATGCAAA
This sequence comes from Danionella cerebrum, assembly GCA_007224835.1. Classification (NCBI taxonomy): domain Eukaryota; kingdom Metazoa; phylum Chordata; class Actinopteri; order Cypriniformes; family Danionidae; genus Danionella; species Danionella cerebrum. Next base: position 25,537 of record SRMA01026458.1, read on the forward strand.
AGGTGAACAACACGTGTCTGTGACATCAATGCTCTCTCTCTCTCTCTCTCCTTTAAAAAAATTGCATATTGTGATAAATTTCATTATTTTCTGTAATGTACTGATAAACATTAGACTTTCGTATATTTCAGATTCATTTACACAAAACTGCCGTAGTTCTTTTATTGTTTTTATATTGATGGTTTTGGCATACAACTCATGAAAATCTAAAAAAACAATTAGCATATTTCATCTGACCAATAAAAGAAAAGTGTTTTAATACAAAAAAGTCCAAATAATTCTGTTCAGTTATGCACTCAATACTTGGTCGGGAATCCTTTTGCAGAAATGACTGCTTGAATGGGGCGTGGCATGGAGGCGATCAGCCGGTGGCACTGCTGAGGTGTTATGGAGGTCCAGGATGCTTCGATAGCGGCCGTAAGCTCCTCCAGAGTGTTGGGTCTTGCGCCTCTCAACTCCCTTTTTACAATATCCCTCTGATTCTCTATGGGGTTCAGGTCAGGAGAGTTGAGCACCAGTAATACCATGGTCAGTAAACCCTTTACCAGTGGTTTTGGCACCATAAGCAGGTTCCAGGTCGTGCTAAAAAATGAAATCTTGATCTCCATTAAGCTTTTCAGCAGATGGAAGCATGAAGAATCTCCTGATAGCTAGCTGCATTGACTCCGCCCTTGATAAAACACAGTGGACCAACACCAGCAGCTGACATGGCACCCCAGACCATCACTGACTGTGGGTACTTGACACTGGACTTCAGGCATTTCCCTCTCCCCAGTCTTCCTCCAGACCCTGGCACCATGAATTCCGAATGACATGCAAAATTTGAGCAACAGTCCAGTTCTGCTTCTCTGTAGCCCAGGTCCGGCGCTTCTGCCTCTGTTTCTGGTTCAGAAGTGGCTTGACCTGGAGAATGCGGCACCTGTAGCTCATTTCCTGCACACGCCTGTAGACGGTGGCTCTGGATGTTTCTACTGTAGACTCATCCACTGCTTCCGCTGGTCCCCCAATGTCTGGAAACACTCCACAATCTTCCTCAGGGCCCGGTCACCTCTTGTCGTTGTGCAGCGTTTTCTGCCACACTTTTTCTTTCCCACTGACTTCTCACTGAGGCGCCTTGATACAGCACTCTGGAAACAGCCGATTCGTTCAGAAATCATTCTGTAACTTACCCACCTGCTTGAGGGTGTCAATGATGTTCTTCTGGACAGTAGTTATACCCATGATTGTGGTTTTGAGTAATGAACCAGGCTGGGAGTTTTTAAAAGCCTCATGAATCTTTTGGAGGTGTTTAGAGTTAATCAGTTGATTCAGACAATTAGGCTAATCACTCGTTTAGAATCTTTTCATGATATGCTAATTTTTTTTTAGGTTTAATGAGCTGTGAGCCAAAACCATCAATATTAAAACAATAAAAAGCTTGAACTACTTCAGTTGTGTGTGAATGAATCTGAAATATATGAAAGTCTAATGTTTATCAGTACATTACAGAAAATAATGAACTTTATCACAATATGATCATTTTTTTTAGAAGGACCTGTAGATGACAACATTTTATTGATATTTTTCTAAAGAGTTGAATCTAGTTAATCTTAATGTATTTTATGTTAATTCTACAACAGTTTTATTATTTCAATGTGAAATGTTTTGGTATGGTTTTTTGTGCACTGAATAGAATTAGAATGTAAGTATGTAGCTTGTTTGAAAAAGCAAAAACAGTTGCCAAAACCCCAATATCATTATTTTGGTCCATATTGAACAGCCCTAAGCCATACTGATAAATAACGTAACTTTAAATGTCTCTTAATATGGACGTCTTCCTGGCACATGCAAAGTAAAATGGTCATAGGTGAAAACTGTTGATAACTATTATTAATAATTACTTAATTGAGGGATTGTTTTTTTAGACAAAAAAAAAAAAAACAGAAAACGGTGCATTTATAGCAAAAATTACAGCAACATCTATTGTTTGCAATAAAGAAAAGTCATTGTTTTTATTCTTAGCGTGCCTTGGTCTCGGTACTCTCTGATTTCGGCTGGGTCTTGGTCAAGGTGGTCTTGACTACAAGACTAACCCCTACAGGTGAATTGCAGAGTACACATTGTTAATATGGCTCACCTTAGGCCTGAGCATCATGTCAATTTCTCTTTCATTCTTGCTAAATAGCAATAGAAAAGACAACCTAGCACTAAAGCACTATTTAGCCTATTTAGCTATGTTTTCAAAGCTAGAAAACAAGCCAGAAAAGTACCCCTTCAGCACTCTTGGGGTGATTAATCAGAGATTATTTTGATTAGCTAATCACTCATAACATGTTTGTACATGTGGGGACAAATGCAATAGGCAAGGGTCCAGGCCCGATGACTGATGAGACAGTCATGTTAGTCATGTCAGCCACTCAGCGTCTAGCTTCATTGATTTTCTCTCTGCCTGTAATAAGGGCAGTAGACGTATGAGCTCCCATGTTCAATCTAGCATATCCCAGGATGAATGGACCCCCATGTGAATGCTGATATTGAGCACCAGGGTTTATCATTAGGAGACTTCAGATCTATAGAAGAAGAGGTGATCAATGGGAGTTCACCAGCGTGCATTTATTCATCCAGTTAGTCATCATTTTATCTGATTTTAGGTACACCTCTCTCACTGAAGGCTTCATACCAATTGTTTTTAATACTTCACATCCCTTATATTGTGAATGTTATTTGTCATTCGCTTTAGGCAAACATTTCTAAACGCATCTTCTCTTAGATCGCTCGAACTACTGCCACCAAACTTTGCCAAGTTTGTCTGACCCAGGTTGCTATGTGTTTTCAAAGTGGTACAAGTAAAGGAATTTTGGGAATTTTACCATTGAGTTAACATGGAGTTCAACTTTGTAAAACTGTAACTGGGAACCGTGTAGAAGTGACTACACATGTGAATGTTGTCAGTCTGGAGAAAAGGGGGTTTGCTTATGCTAAGCATAGCAACAAATAAAAATGATAAAGACATGGGGTTGTTTTATATAAATTTTAGTGACAAAGTGAACATTATATTATGTTACTGACCCCTCCATAGCAACCTTTTTTGCATATTAAACTAACAAAAAAATAAAAATAGAGACATGAGGGATATCACTGATGCCTCAAAAGCAACAAAAAAATTCTACCTTGGTAACCATTCCATTTTGCTAATAAAAATATTTGTAAATAGTATTTTACATAACAATATCAATATCTAGTTATTTTTATAGTTAAGTATTTTTGCTAGTAAGATTGTTTAAATGGGCGGGGTTATCGATCAAAACATTCCAATTGTTATGTCTTTAAAATGTAATATTCAAGAGCAATTAATATTACACTGAAAAATAATAAAAATGTCATATGGAAAGCTGAGTAGATGTATATATAAGTATATTAAAGTATAAAACATAAAAATTCCATCTCAAAGTGTCATAAACCCCAGACAGTGTTAATGAGTCTAAATATTTGATGGTATTGCTTTGCCTGAGATTCTTGTCACATATGTCAAAACTGGTAACAAGAGGTACTTTATCAATATTAAATGTTGTTCTTCCTTTGGCCACCTTGTGGCGCTATAACCGAAAGTCCATGTTGTAGATGTGTTCAAACATGGACTATTAAAATAGTTTGTAAATTTGGGAACAATCAGACATTGTATGACTGACTTAAAATGACTTCCTGTTTATGGCAAAATGTCGAATTAAATGTCGATAAAACTGATGGAGTTTGGAGCTGAAAAGCTCAAATCTCTAAAAGGGTTTTTTTTTTTTAAAGCTGACTTCTTGTCGATTTTGGAAATCGCTCTAATGATCTCTTACATTCAAACACTATGTGACGCGTTATTAACAACTTCCTCCTTCATGGTGAAACATCGAAATTCTGTAAAACCGACAAGTGCGAATCATTCAATGATGTCAAAAAAGCTTTTCAAAGGCTCTCGATATGTCGAGCCTACCTAATCATTATTTATTTTAACCCCATTTTCCCAAAGCATCAATATGCATTTGGTATCTGGATTTTTCTAGGCCTCTGTGGCAGTCATTTGGTGGCCAATAGAAATAGAAACACTGTTGTAGCAGATTAAAGAGAAAAATGTTCATTTGTTAAATGTTTTAAACTCTGTTGTATTTCACAGCCCTGCGTTGAGTTTCGCCTATCCCCCGACACCAGTAGCCCTGCAAATGCATCAGCAGCTGATCAGCAGACAAGCAGGTGTTGTAGGCTCAACATTTGGACACAGTCCACCACTCATCCACTCAGCACCTGCCTTTACCACCCAGAGACATGTTCCTGGAATTACACCATCCAGACTGGCGCCTACAGAAGCCTCAGATGATGCACAGGTCAGCACTTTACACACATATCCATCGCATGTTAGTCAAAACCTATTTAGAGCAATATGTGTTTGTATAATACGCAAATTGATAGAAGAAAATCATATTATAATTAGGCATCGCTACCTTTCGTCAAACAACAGATGTAATTTCACAAGTTAGAGCACTCTTTTTCTTTTATTTTGTCTATGAAACAACAATAAAAAAGTAATTTATATTATTCATTCCCCATGCCTACATAACTGCAATTAAAAGGCTATTGACACAATGTGTAAATTTTATTATTTAATTCCTTAATAATTAAAGTAGAAGAAGAAACGATTAGGGATTTCTCAAAACAAAAAGCCTGAGCCTAAATGAAGGGAAATGTAATCTTTTTTAACCCTTAGAAGTCTCTGCACCTACCAGATTATCATGTGCCAATCACGAGTAGAAATGATGCAACACAGCTATGATTTAATTTTGATTTCAAATTTAATGTGTAGGTTTTAAAAAGATTATTGTTTTTTTTATATTTTGTGTTTTGAACAAACAATTCAAGAGTTATGAAACATAATTTACAAAAAAATATGAAATATAATGTGGTAAAATGCTCAATAGTCTCATTTTACAGTGACATCTAGGTAAAAAAGAAGGGGGAATCTTTGGAAGTACAAGACCTGTGATATGGCTTGCATTTTTCAAAGTTTATGAAAACATAAAAACTAGGATGCAGTATAATTAGGGGTGTAACGGTTCACGGTATGTATTGAACCGTTTCGGTACGGCCTGTTCGGTTCGGGACGCTTGCGTACCGTTTCGGTATTCGGTATTTTTATTAAATAATATAAATGTATTATCAGCGTGATATTAAGCGCAGCGGAACAATGTTCCTAGGCGAGTTTCCGCACGGACGCTATTGACTGACGAGCACGAGCGCGAGAATCATATCAAAAGCGAAAGAAAAGCCAGAGCTTGAAGACCCTCTCACCTCACTGCGGTCTCGTGTTTGAGAACACTTTCGCTTCTCTGTAAAAAGACATAACGGGGATAGACGAGTGGATAAATCTAAAGTTGTATGCCGACATTGTTCCACGGAGATAGTTTCCGCACGGACGCTATTGAGTCACGAGCGCGAGAAGGAAAATTACATGGCAAAAGCGAAAGGGAAGCCAGAGCTTGAAGACCCGCTCACCTCACTGCGGTCTCGTGTTTGGGAACACTTTGGCTTCTCTGTTAAAATACATAACGGGGATAGATGAGTGGATGAATTTAAAGTTGTATGCCGACATTGTTCCACGGAGATCGGGCAGGCAACACTTCTTTTTTAATTACTAAAGAATTAAATAATAAAATTTCACCTTCCCCAATCCCTTATTCACCCCCCCCCTTCCAACCAATACCCCCTTGTCCTGACGTGATTAATGTAAACTGGTCCGTGGGAAATACACTTAATAATACAATAACTTAACAACAAACTGACAAATAACTTAAAAATACATTCACTGCTCCAATCCAGAGAAGGAAACACCACACCAGGTGTTTTACTCCCCTGGAGATAACAAAACTGTCCAACTCAAAGAAGCATCTACTCCCCCATGTGTTGGCTTTTTGAGCAGGACAGGACGCTGTAAACAAATAATAATAATAAAATAAAATTCCACATTATGTATTTTAATTTTAATGCATGAGATCAAACCGTTGCCATATGATAACTTACAATAAATAAATTATCAAAGGTACCCTTTTCTTTTTTTTCCAGAAAAGAGCAAATTTATTTAGTGCTCATCATAAGAACCTCTGGAAAAACAATAAAATGCTTTAAATAAATAAACAAGCCCAACTTCATAAAAAAACAGTTATTTCATGTATGGTACGAAGCCTCGAGGGGCATTCAATCTCAGTTGGAGTGTTTTGTGTCGAATCATATTAGAAGCAGGCAAGTTAGCAACATGTTAGTTTGGGGCGACTTCGGCAGTCCATACCTTTCACCAGACACCAGTAAACCACTAAAGTTCTGATGGATGAGCATAACATAGATTTTTTTAATGTTTCATCACAGCCCACTATAGCCATTGATGCTTGATCTTCTCTCGATTACAAACTATACGGTACATCTCCTAGTTTATCCATCTTTGTATTGATCGCTGTTTGCTGGTTCAGAAACTGTTAGGTCAAGTGTGATGGCAAATCTGTTTTCCAGAGATTTCCCAATGCCAGTGTCTGCTTTAAAGTCATTAGAGCCTCACGACTCTGTCCAGGGTTTGTGTCATCCATTTCCCCTGCCTAACACTGAAAGCAGCACCTGCTCTTTTAATAGAAGATTACAGCGAGGTATTTGTCTCACCGTGTGGTTGTAATGAAATAAATAAAAAAAAAGAAAGAAATAAAATAGAAGACGAGATGTGAGCATTGCTCAAAGTGACAGACATAGAAATACCAGATTCTAATTTCAGAAGCTAATTTCATAAACATGCTTTTCTAAGTTTAAAATACTTTTCTATGAATAATAATAAAGGTTAAACTGGACATTTTCAGAAGCTGTGTACTAATTCACCATAATTATGTTGGCTTGACCACACTGTTCAAAAGTATTTGACCCCCATGCTCTAAAAGAGTTAAATATTTACCATTGACTTAAAATGGCTTTTGACATTTTAACCTAGTAACCAAATAGTTTACCCTAGCAACCAATTTTCTAAACACTGATCTCATCTTTGGTAAATCAAAAAGACATGTGGGTTCGATATAACTTAAATTACAAAGTCTTTTACTTTATGTCACTGACATAGCAACCTGACTATTTACCATAGCAACCAGTTTCGCATATCACTATCTCAGCTAAGGAAAATCATAGAGAGATGGGTGTTTGGTTATTTGTACTCATATTGGAATGGGGAACTTTGTATGATATCACAAACTACTCCATAGCAACCCAATTCTACCCTGGCTCCCTAGTAACCAAACTGTGTACACTAGCAACCCATTTTCTAAACACTTATCTCAACTTTTGAAAATCTTAAAGACTTGGCGGTTGTTTTTTTTTTTTACTTAATGACAAAGGCAACATTTTATTATGTCACTGACCCCGCCATAACATCCTGACTGTTTACCATATCGACCAATTTCGACCTTCACTATCTCAGCTAAGGAAAATCATAGAGAGATGGGTGTTTGGTTATTTGTACTCATATTGGAATGGGGAACTTTGTATGATGTCACAAACCAGTCCATAGAAACCAAATATTCTACCTTTGCTCCCTAGCAACCGAACTGTTTACCCTAGCAATCACTTTTCGTAAAACTTATCTTAACTTTTGTTAATCATAAAGACATACACTTACCCTTGCAACTTGACTTTTTATTATATCTACACATATATACATAAATATTTCATACACATTTGTAATTCTAAATGCTTTACAAAGTAAAATAGAACATTCTTGAATGTACATGACCAGAAGCTGGGCATAAATCTAAAAATGCAATTTGAAATAGAGTTTAAAATGACAGAGAATGGTGTGATGAAACAAAATGTAAAGGACTTGGAACAATCCAGTGTCAAGTTCCAAGCCAGTGCCAAACCAGTGTAGTTCACCAGCCCATATCGCCTCAGTAGAAGAGTGAACTTGTGTTGCATCTCTCTCTACACACTTGTGTACACACTCATGATGAAAGAGCATTAAACTGTCTTTATAAAAGACTAGGATTCAAGTGTGTAGCTTGTATGCAGTGACAATTTGTCGTCGGTTACAATCACTGCTACAATAGTTATAGTAAGTAGCTTGCTGAGCATCATAAGGGGAGAGTTGGTGCATTGCTTTCCCCAGGCAAACACTGAGACATATCCTTTCAAACAACCTGCTATGAAGCTCCATTTGCTGGCTACTCCTATGATGTTATTGATTGACTTATTTTGTGGCATTTTTTCTGAATCAATAACTAGATGACATTGATTGAGAAATAATTAATACGCTTACCCAGGAAGTCAGTAGGCTGAGAGGTTAACAGAAGTGGGTTTTGATAACCCTTATAAGTGTAGTTACCTAAAAGAATGCGACATAAAAGTAGCATAATAATACTAGTATGCTACGTTTGTAGACAAACTTAATACAGTTGTACCCCAAGATACGAAACTAATCCGTTCCAGGGTGACATTCGTATGTCAAACATTTTGTATGTCGAAGCAAGTTAGAAGATATGCCTAATCTGTGCAACGGCTCTCAGAAACAACAGTATAAGTCGATAAAAAAAATGGAAAACCAGAGAAAAATTCAAGTAACGTTTCTTCAATCCTTAAATCTACACCTTGTTAATGTAATAAATGATAATAAAACAGAATAAAACACATGTAAAATACGTAATATGTACACAAAGGTGAAACCTTACCTTGAGAGTGAAGCAGTCGGAGGAGGTGGAACGGATGCAGAAAAAATTACAGCACTACGTATGAAAGTTAACTTTCTCAAGATATTTCACGAATTACTAACACCAACACAGTTTAAATCACAAATGGAGAAAATACCGAGCGAGTGAGAAGGGATGGAGAGACGCTTCTGAGAGGGGGTTTCCTCTAATTTGCGCTACAGAACAGCACTTTCCACGTTATAAACGTTATTTCTTTTACAACACATTGATAACATTTGTTATAGCACATGATTGGTAATCTATACATAATGTTTCGGTCGATTTAAAACTGATTTAAAGTGTTTTAAGGCGTATCAGCCCCTTAAAGCACACTTTCTTCAAAGGGAGAAAGGAGCGCAAGGATGTGGAAGTGTAGCACGATGTGCAACAAACTAGAGCAGAAATGTTTGTGGTTGTTCGTATCTCAAATTATCTCGAAGCAAAACATTTCCCGCGAGACCTTTCGTATCTCGAACATTTCGTAACTCGAAGCATTCGTATCTCGGGGTACCACTGTAACAACAGTCTAGTGCTACCTTTGAGCAGACAAAATTTACTGTATAATGTACAGTAGATGATGATTCACTAAGGTAAGGGTTCATGCTATTGCTATTGAGGGTTTTAATGATTTGTGGTGATTAACAAAGATTCTGATTATTACAGATTTATTCAATTAATTTAATTATTATTTACTCACATTTTAACGCTGTTTTTTTGTTTGTGTTTTTAGAATAAACCCACCAGTGAGTCTGCTGTGAGCAGCACAGGGGACCCCATGCACCACAAACGGTCAAAACTTAAAGCCGATGAGGAGCTCTCCAGAGGGATTTGTATGCGGGTACATTATACATCTTCACATATACAACTTAAACACACTTCTCGGAGTGAGCCCTCAAACTAAATGTGCAGGGAATCTCTCACACTTGCCAAGCAAACTGGATGGCCTCCAGAATCCAGTGGGCTACCCGTTCCTTGGAGACAGCGTTCCCCCGAGACTGTCTCCCAAACATATCAAAAGCTGATGAGAGTTCCTGAAATCTCAGGTTCGCTTCATGTAGAGCTTGATGGACTCTGGACAACACAAACCCTGGGGTTGATCTACCTCCTCCACAGACAGGGCTTGGAAGGTCACCACCACGTTCTGGAGAGGGAACCAAAGAGAACTTGGGCAGACATCCAGGCCCAGTGAATCACCAGACCCGAATTCCAGGCAGGATTCATCGACAGACACTGCGTGAAGAGGTTACTTGATGGGGTCTAGAAGGCCGCAGCCATCTAGCTCCTCAGAGGAATCTCACTGTCAGATTGTGCCTTCCAACCGATTTTCCTTAGACCGGTAGGTGAATGGGGGAAATTGATGCAATGTAGACCTTGATAGACGAAGGGGCCAGTCCGATATTGAACCCCTCCTGGAAAAAGGCCGGCAAGATTCTGATGAGGTGTGTCCTAAGGTCTTCCTGGTGGGAGATGCACCAATCGACAAAACCAACCCCACTTCCCAACATAGGATGACCTCCTTAAGGGTGCTAACCCATGGTCTTCTTTCTTTCTTATTTCACCAAAGGGCAACGGCCTTTTTCTCTGGAGTGTGGCTCCTGTCTGAAAAGAAGTATGCACCATCCCTCAAAACCTGGGGGGCTTGGTAACAAACTGCATCATGCAGCCCTACCAGATTGTCGAGATGACCCATCGAGAGGCCTTAAGAAGCTTCCGCCAGGCTCCCAGGAGAACTGACAGGGTTTCTAATCCGGACATACCATTGGTCGCCCTGAGGGATGCAGACTTAGAGACAGAATCACAGAGGAGCGAGCTTGACCCTGGGAAATGGTCAGAGAGGGTATCATACTGAGCTTCACTCACCTCTTCAATGGCAAAAAAGCCTTAAATAGACTTTTTGGATACAAGTTCTTCAACCCACCACTCTTCCAAAGGAGACGTGGCTTTATAACAAAGAAGGGTGGCTTTGGCTGGTCAATGGTCCTAACATCCAGAAGCTGGTAGAGAATCAACTTTCTGGATCAATCTCTTTGCATTATACCTAGTGCTGGGCGATATGGAAAAATCATATATAACGATATGGATTATTTTATATCACGATAACGATATAGATCACGATATACCACAATAAAGTACGTTTTCAGTTATTCTCTGAAAAGTTTGACAAAAAATATCATTGCACTTTTTTTTGCAACTTTATTTTGAAGTGACATTTAACTGAACTGTCACAAATGAGAAAAACTACATTTTAGTGCAGCAATGTAAACGTATCAAATGACAACAGATGTGGTGGAGGTAGAGCTACAGTAGCCTTCACATTTTTTTAACCACATCATAGTTATTTAAATAGTATTATCAAAATAAACTATTTAAAAAAATTAAATAATGGACCACACTGCAAACATCCTTCTCTACTTGGGCCCGGCATGCGTTATATAAGCGAGGCAACTCGACATTACTGAAGTGCTTACGACTGGGCATAACGTACCTCGGGTCAAGCACTTTGACGAGGTCTCGGAAGCTACCCTTCTCAGCTGCATACACGGGGATCATGCTTTACAACAGTAAAGCAAGATGGCACATGTGATTTCTTTATGGCGCTGAGACGTTTTTTCATACGGTGTGCATTTTATGAAAGACTCTTTAATTTTAGGCTGGCTATATTTTTTCTCGCCACTTGCCCGGGCTGTTTCACAACTTTCTTTACGTCGCATTTCTTCAATTCTCCAGTATTCTTTTTCGTGAAGCTTCTTCAAGTGGTAAAAGAGGTTTGTTGTGTTGGCGTCGGGCGCGGAAACAGTTTTTTGGCAGAGTTTGCAGATGACTGTATTCAACTCTGTGTCGGAGCTCTTGAAGCCAAAATGCAACCAAATCACTGACGTACCCCACATTTCGGTAAAAGAACTTCTTGGGCTGCTGCCTGCGTAGCAGTTTCACTTTGTTGCGACTCCGGGCATTCATCTCTTGCGTCTCCATCTTTGAGCACTCACGAGTTAACTAGCGTAAAGCATGTCGCAACAACGTAAAGCGTCACGTCGCAAAATCACAATACGGAGTTTCTTTGCGAAAAAGTTCATTTTTATTCTTGATTATCACTTATATAAAGGGTAGAGTATGCATTGCATAGCCACAAGACATATCATACATTTGTCATAGCCTATTTAATGCAATATTTTCTTTAGAAAATGATAAAATTAGGTTAGAAACGATAGAAACGATAGACGAGAAATAGGAAGATAGACACTTTTCAATCGTCCCCACGATATATATCGTCATATCGCCCAGCCCTAATTATACCTGCAATTTACCCCACAGCAAACGGCACGTTTTATTCGTTTATGTATAAAGATTGTACATTGTGTCTTCAACAATTAAGTTGATGGAAGCGTCTTCAGTTTAGCCCGTCACAAACTAAAAAGAAACGGGGGTTGGTTTATATTATTTATAGTGACAAAATGGGGGATTTATTTTATGTCCTCTCCATAGCAACCTGATTTTACCCTAGCAAAAAAAATTGGTTTATAATATTCATATTGGCACGAGGATACATTTCAGTGACACTCAATGCCACTTCAAGCCAATATCAAAGTTTGTGCAAAACTTAAAATAAATCAATATAAATCAATCAAACTTTATTTTTATTTCTATAGCACCTTCCAACAGCCAAAGCTGACCAAGTTGCTGTACAAACACACAATACAGAAAATAAAAAATACAAGGCCAAAAGGAACAAATACAACAAGAATACAATCTTTCTCTAAAATAATACAATATATGTCATGTAAAAGTCTACGGACTGGAAGCGATTTTAAATAAATATGTTTTTAGTTTCGCTTTAGTTTTTCACTTTGTTTTTGTTTTTGACAAGGCAGATACGGTGCTAAGGTCCTGGTCATCCCATTTCTTCTATCTCGCAGGTATTTCCCTGCGGATCGTAAAAACTCTGGATTGGTGACGCGTTAAAATCTCGCACAAATAAGATGGGGCAATACCATTGACTGCACTAAAAACAAATATAAGAACTTCCTGTTGAATTCTAAAACTAACCGCAAGCCATTGCAGTAAGTACAGAATAGTTTGGATGTGCTCATGTTTTCTGGTACCAGTAGGAAAGCAGGATGCAGCATTCTGTTCAAGTTGTAGACAGTGTAGGTTGGGACAGTGTAGTTTGGGACAGTTGGCAGATACTGTTGTAAATCATCTGCGTAAAGATGGTAAGATACATTGTGGCGTGAGATGACAGCACTCAGAAGTACCATGTAGAATGAAAATTGAAAACAACGTCACAATATTGGGAGCTAAACTTTTTAACATGTGGAAGCTCCACAAAGCGGCCTCCAAACATTAAAGATTGATAATGTACAACCTCAAAATTTGACCTTATAACCAATACATTTATGGAGTCGTCAGTAGGTAGAAATTAAAAACAGTTAAATAATGATTCACTGTAATTACTGATCCGATATTTGTGTTTTTGCAGGAGAAAACAAAAGGAATGACTTTGGTAAAAGAAGAGGTTGAAAAAGAGGAGAACAAACAGGATGCAGAGGTGGTGTATGAGACTAATTGCCTCTGGGATGGTTGCTGCAGGGAGTTTGACACCCAGGATCAGCTTGTGCACGTGAGTAACCCCATATCTGTGCTATCTATGAAAATGTTCAGTTTCCTAATAGAATCGCTCATGATAAGACTCTCATAGGCAGAAAGGGCAGATATTCACTGGAAAACACCTTGAAATCCTATACTTCACTGAAGACATCCCATTTGTCACAGGCGTCTAAAGCTGAAGAGTGAAAGGACATGAAGGCTGCCTTCTCCTGAAATACCCCGATTTACCTGTTTCCCCTTGAACATCGAATACACAGTCGATCTCTGAACTGTACTTTGCACTTATCGTCATCTGACATAGTCTCACATTCACAGGAATACACACAAACCCCCAAGGCACACATCTAATTGAAAGATTCCCAATTTTCCATGGCTGTCTATCCCTACTCTGACATGGCAATCCATGGCGGCCATGCCAACCCCTATCTATAATTGAAAGCCCCCAGACGGAAATGGCCTGCCTCCCATATTTCAAGGCCTCTACTCTCAGCTGTTTGAGATTGAGAGACTACTTGTCTTCTTGCTTTCTTTCATTCATTCTTTCTTTCTTTGATTGTTTCAGTGGTTGTATTTCTCATTTTAAATGGGGACACAGTTTTTCTGTGCTGCGGGGGAACATCTGAAACATGCTCATGCCACGGCATTCTTTTATCAGCGCAGCTTTAGCACTCCTGATAAGATAAACATCAAATCTTTACAACTTAGCACACTTATCTGCTCCACACAGTCAGCATAACGCAGCTTGGTGTCAATTTGTACAGATTTATTTAATTTATTTCCTAGTATTGTGCTTTTTCTAGTCTAGTGTAGGGGTGCCCAATGTCTGTCATGGAGGGCTGCTTGCTGGTTTTTGTGATCGGGTCCGATCCTTTCCACAAGAGCTTTCTGTCTGAACAATATGAAAAATATGAATTAACAATACGAAAAGGCAAATATTTCATACGTGACTGAATGGATTTCTGAATCAAAGGTTTGCTTATTTTTATTTTTTAAAGATTATTTGAGTTTTCAGAATAACTACATGCACACATACTAGAAATACAGGACAAGAAAGGGGAGTTAAAAGAAAAAACCCAACAGACAATACCCCCCCCTTCTAAAAAGTAACAGACAATAAACAAGCCATTAACAAACACAAAAACACAGATTTATTAGCAGAGAAATATGTGTGACTGGTACAGATGGATCACAAAACTTTAACTGATATAGATGCACCGCTTTTCAAATGTTAGTAATCAAATATTGACATATTTGTGCATCACAATTTGTGCTGGTAGTGACCGAATAAACAGGTGTTCGGTTACGCTTTCCATTCAAAAAGGTTTACTGATGCCGCGGTAATTCTCTCTCAGTGTATTGAATATACAGGTCCTTCTCGATAAAGTTAATTATTTTCTGTAATGTACTGATAAGCATTCATAATTTTCAGATTTATTTACACACAACTGAAGTAGTTCAAGCCTTTTATTGTTTTAATATTGATGATTTTGATGATTACAGCTCATGAAATACATATTTGGTGTCATCCACCCACTAGGGGGCAACATTGAGTTAGTGATGTTAAAATGCACCCAGAGTCTTGTCTTTTTTGTCATACAACATGCTGTTTGTGTCCATAGATATCTTACATGTAGATACCTCATCTTAGTACAGTACAAGTGACGTCTACGTACTCTTCTACTCTTGCACCAACTACCTTCATGTCCTCTTTCAGCACATCCATATATCTCCTCTTTGGCCTTCCTCTTGACCTCTTGCCTGGCACCTCCATCTCCAACATCCTTCTACCAGTATAACCACTATCCCTCCTCTGCACATGTCCAAACCATCTCAATCTGGCCTCTCTGACTTTGTCTCCAAAACAACCAACCTGAGCTGTCCCCTCTGATGTGCTCGTTCCTAATCTTGTCCATCCTCGTCACTCCTAAACTGAACCTCAACATCCTCATCTCTGCTACTTCCATCTCTGCCTCTTGTCTCTTCCTCACTGCCACAGTCTTCAACCCATACATCATAGCTGGTCTCACTACTGTTCTGTACACCTTTCCTTTGACTCTTGCTGACACTCTTTTCTCCACCCACTCTTCACCTCTTTTCCACACTCCCCGTCACACTGGACTGTTGACCCCAAATACCTAAACTCCTGCACCTTCTTGACCTCAGCCCCCTGTAACCTCACTGTTCTATTTCCCTCCCTCTCGTTCAAACACATGTATTCTGTCTTACTGCGACTGACTTTCATTCCTCTTCTTTCTAGAGCTGACCTCCAACTTTCCAGGTTTTCCTCCACCTGCTCTCTGCTCTCACTACAAATCACAATGTCATCTGCAAACATCATTGTCCATGGAGATTCCTGCCTGACCTCATCTGTCTGAACTACAGCACATCTCACTGCTGTCATACTCCTCTCATACATATCGTGAACTACTCTGATGTACTTCTCTGCCACTCCTTGACAACAACAAAAAAAGAATATAATGTAATATCTAATATAATACAATAGTATAATGGAAAGGTCATTTACTATTATACAATACAATAACCTCATATTTCACAAACTGCCTAATAAAGCAATAAGGAAATCACACTAGAAAACATCTATCAACATGGTGCATGCGGGCTGCTGGTCACCCGCTAGTACCACATGAGTTCCTTAACTATTCCCTAACTAAAATACTGAAAATGCTCGATTACTAATAATGTGCTATAACAAAAGTTAGAGTCAAGGTGTCGTAAAAGAAATAATGTTTATAACGTGGAAGTTCTGTAGCACAAGTTAGAGAAGCCCTGTGACACGTTCTTAGAACATTAACAATGTGTAGATTTAAGAATTGAAGAAACGTTTCTTGATTTTTCTCTGGTTTTCCATTTTTTTCATCTACTTATACTGTTGTTTCTGAGAGCCGTTGCACGGATTAGATGTTTTACATGTAAAACTTGCTTCGAGATACGAACGCCATCCTGGAACACCACCGGGGTACCACTGTACTTTTACATGTCATTTTAACACATTTTTGTTTGCAAACTTTAGCCATTGTTCCTTAACTATTTTACACCACTTCCATTGCTTGTGTCTGATGGTGGCACTGTGGGGTGGTCCTAATGCTTGTGTGCGTCTTGGGGTAGAAGGGGTGTGTGCAAGGAAAGAAAAGCACTTTTAAGCCACTCTTTGCTCCTCCCTGTGCTGGGAGAGATAAACTGAGTAGCTAAATGGCTCAGAAGCAATGCGGACCCTCTATAGCTGCTGGCAAAAACCCTTTAATTAGGAAAAAAACTAACACTCTTCTTTTTGATCAGGCAGAGGATTAGACAACTTATCTTTGTGGAGTATCTTACAGAGAGATGAAAAGCTCAGCTGAATTACACATGCCAACTGACTCCCCACCCCTTTCTTCCCTTCACAAGGACACTTTAATATTGTTTCACTCTTTTTTCATCCACCCACTTGCTTTATATGGCTTCAGTATGTTTTAGAAAAGTATATGAGAATAATATTAATGGAGTATGAAATTTGGTAGAATGGCTAGCAAAACACTTTACATTTCATACTTAATAACAACAAATAACAACAAAGCTACTCAGATTAAATCTAGGAGATTTCAAAAATAGGTCACTCAGCAAAAAAGGACAACAATAAAAAGTCTGCTACTAAATCAACTGAGCTCAACTGCAAAGGAACCAACCTAAATGTATCACTGAGGAAATGTGTGCCAAATGTCTTCTCCAACCATTAACCCTTACAAGTGTCTACACAGACAGGCTGTTTTGAATTTTAGCAGGAATGACACGACTTTTTTGATTTCAAATATAATGTGTAGGTTTCAAAAAGGTTTGATATTTTTGGTTTTAAATGCACATTACAAGAGTTAACCCTTTGAGACCTGCCCTAGATTTTAATAAAATATACAGAGTTAGGTCAATCTTAACTGAAGAAAGTGTCAAAACTACAAAAAAAATTCTCTACAGATTTTTTTCTAAATACAGACATTTCATAGCTTTTTCCCTCGAAATTGTAAATGTAAAAAAGTTGCATGAAATCCCTTTGAACCACAGTAAATTTATTCTGAGTGAATTAAAAAAAAAAGAAAAACATGCACACGCCATGGTTCGCCGGTAATACTGCAGGAATTTATCACTTTTTCAGTGTGATGAGGAAATATCCTTCAGTGCTGTTAACACCTGCAGTGTGGATTATAATGTTTTTACTTTGTAAACATTTTATGGAATTTTTATGACTTTTATTGCGCTCCCGTAGGTCTCAAAGGGTTAAAACACAAAATGAGCGTGGTAATTAAAATATGACAAAATGCATGATTGTCTTTCAGTTTCATTTCACAGAACCTAAATTGTTCTGAAGGGATCCCTCTTGGAAGTACAAGATCTGTGATATGGCTTGTGTTTTTTAAAGTTCTTTGCTGCTTGATTTGCTTGATCCTAGCTGCTATGATAAACTTCTTGTTACTATGAAAACATCATAAATCATTGCTTCAGTTTTCTTAATGGATGCACATTACGCAGGTAATCATTTGATTACAACAAAATTACTCTTCAGTTATGACTGGGCCTGAATTTAATAGATGTGGCATAAAAGTGCAAATACAGAGTATCACTTCCACATGAATTCATCCACACTCAAGTCTGCATGTGCCTTACACTAACTCTGTGAAAGTTTGGATGCCACTGCAGCAAGGTGACAGGGAGCACTGCGAAGCACCCGCCTTTGTGTCATGAAGAGGAATAACGGATGAGCTTCTGTCTCTGTCTGCACCTCACGTTTGTTTTTAGAAGATGTTTTACTCCAACTTTTCTTGGTCTTCCTGCTGTCAGTCTTGCCTGTCCCCTCTTCTGCTCTGTATGTGATGGAAGTCAAGTCATGGACCGACTGGCTTGCTTTTTTTCTTTCACTCTTCAATATTTGCATTTCACACACAATGTCTTCCTCGTCTTAAAGATGGTTTTATCTACAACCAAGATGCTGCAGTGTCTTGTTTTAGGTGTGTTTGAAATCAAATGGCTCCAGGATATGCAAAGCATTCATTTGTGTTTCTGAGATATTCATCTCACTACAAAGTGAATACTTACTACGTGTGTGTGTGAGAGACAAAGCAAGACAGACAAAAAGGTGGTTAGACTGAGGAAATGAGAAGGACATGGGCAAATGTGGCCGATTTAGAGAAAGATAGAAGAAAATCAACAGAGATTTTGAGGGGACAAGTTAAAGGAAGTATTGGGGTTTAAGCAAGCCAGGGGTGACAGTATCAGTGAGGGGTGAATGATGGCATTGGACTGCACTTTTAAAGCAATGGAATTGGGAAACATTGGGTATCTTTTATCCTCAAATACATCCCCCACTCCTTTTCACCCCCTCCCAAGTTCTCTGATTGAAGTTACCAGTGCAGCACAACTGACAGCACTTGTCAAGGACAGGCCATAGCCCTGTTGTGACGTGAAGTGACAGGAGTTTATTTGAAATCTGGTATTATTCGGAGACTGTGGCCCACATACAAAGCACACAGTACAGAGGAAAGAATAAAAGAGGTTCTATATTGGACTTATTCACCACGACAAGTTTATTTTGTTGACTTGTAAAAGCCCAAAAATTATAAATCCATCTCCTCCTACAGCGACCAAGCTTTGCCAACATATCCATACTGGTTTAACTTTTCAGACTGATAATCGAATTCTGGGAAATCTTTAAGAATGCTGGGAATTTTTTCAGTGACTAGGGTAAAATGCAAGAATGTACCAACCACTGTGCAAAAGTATTTGATCCCAAGGCTCTAGAAGGGGTTAAATATCTACTATTTGCTGTAGAAGGCAATAGTTATGGTGTTTTTTTAGAGGTGATAAAAGTGAGCCAATCAGGAAATAAAAACTGTACAAAAGGAAATAAACCAGCCACAAGGTGCTATGGCGATACCAAATAAATATATAACAAATACTCCTTTGAAGCTTTTTTATAGGCCCAAACTCCACCCACAGATCAAAGCAAATGAAATTAAACAATTATTTAATGAACAATCAAAATATAAACAACGAGATAACATTATTTATATTTCTAAACAAAATCAGTCATACAATCCAAAAATATTTGGCAATAAAGTTCATCCCCCCCTGCTGAGTTAGTGAAATGGCACTAGTAAAGTGGGACTTCCTAATAAATGAGTCCTCCAGCAAAACAATGAGTTTGGCCAGATGTACAAAGGACCCAGGAAACCAGGAAAGGAACAGCTGAAGATTTATCAAAATAATGGTAACTTTAAACAATGAGTGTGCGTGTGTGTGTGTGTGTGTGCGTGTGTGTGCGTGTGCGTGCGTGTGTGTGTGTGTGTGTGTGTGTGCGTGTGTGTGTGTTTGTGCGTGTGCGTGTGTGTGTGTGTGTGTGTGAATAACGAACCCAAGAAAATATCCCAAAACACACTTGAAACTAGAAATTACAATTCATACAGAAATGCAAATAATTCATAACATTGAAGAAAATATTTGAATTCAATAATATTTACAGGTTAACATGTAACGAATCATAGAGACATGATGGTTGTTTATGCGATACATAGTAACAAATTCATTAAAATGAGGGTCAAGTAAATGCATGATGGTCTTTCAGTTTTGTTTTACAGACCCCACATCAGTTCCATCAGTAGCATCTAGTGGTGTAAAGAATGGATAACTCTCAGAAGTACAAGACCTGTGATATGGCTTGTGTTTTTCTAAGCTCTGCCAGAAAAACAGTTTTAAAAATAATTTATTACTGCAGATGGTAAAGTTGTAAAAAAAAGGTTCAAAAAGGCAGCAGACTTCGAAGGGTTAAAAAGATCGTGAGATTCTGTCAAGCTAAACTTGTGTAATGTTATGTTCTCATTCAGATATTGGTGATGCACAGTTTTTAGTTCAATATTTGTTTTGAGTAATTTATTGTGTTCATTCCCTCAGTTATATGTAATAATATTTTTTAAATATTTTACAGGTATAAATAATATTTTATAAATATTATACAGCTATGAAAACAAATTTCCGGATAGTTTTTTAAAATGACATCTCAACTCAGACACAATAGCTGGAGGCTTTTGAGTAGAGATTATTTTGTTGTTTTCTATGGAATGAGGGCGGCAACCAACAAAAAATATCTGGTTATTAATCTAATAAATGATCTCTGTACTTATAAAAACTAAATTAATTGGATAATAAAGTAGATGGCTATTTCAAATGTATTTCTATAAGCAAAATTTACTGGTTGTCATGGTAGATCTTTAATGGCTACTAAGGATGAGTTATTTAAACCAACGTCCATGTCTCTTTTTCTGAGATAGCTGAGATAGTGATATGCCACTTTAGTTGCTATGTTTAACAGTCTGGTTGCTATGGAGGGATCAGTGACATAATATAATGTTCTCGTTGTCAGTATACATTACATAAAAATCAAGTGTGTGTTTATCAAATTCCAATGGTTGCTAGGGAGTTTGGCTGCGAGGGAACAGTCAGTGATGTCATACATTTTTAAATTGTTACTATTAAAAAAACTATCATTGCTCTATGATGTTCAATCTTGAAAATATTTACCATTTATTTTCAATAGCCATTACTATGTAATAGGTAAATATTTGACCCCTTCTAGAGCCTGGGGTCCAAATACTCTTGCACATTTGTTGGTATGTTCTTGCACAGACTGGTAACCACCACTAGTGATGTGAGTTTAAAGTTTCTTTGAGGTTCTCAGTTTGAGTTACACTTTGATTGTCAATGGAAAATTGTCCAGCATTCTCAGAGAATTCCTTTAGTGGTACCAGCCTGAAAGTATGTAGCAACCCGAGTCAGACCAATTTGGATGTATTGGCAAAGTTTAGTGGCTTTATATTGAATATTAAATTAGATTAAAATAAGCTTTCCTGTGGCTCGGTTGGGAGAGCATTGCGCTAACAACCCAAAGGTTGTGGGTTCATATCCCAGGGAAAGCAAGAACTGACAGAAAAAAAAGTTTTCATTCAAATGTAAGTCGCTTTGGATAAAAGCGTCTGCCAAATGCTTAAATGTAAATGTAAATGTACGTGAGGAGACCAGTATATATTTCCACACTATATTTCCCCAACACAGATCAAATGCTGTCTATGTGACCTGCAGGTGTTGAACAGGAATACCACTGTCTTGTACTGGAGTCTGCAGTTGCTCAAGATTGTGATCCTGATGCCCTCTTGTGGCAAAAATACTACGTTCTTGGCTCTCACACTGTAAAAAAAAGTCTATAAATTTAATTGTAAAATACTGTCTTTTACAAAACATTCGATCTCTGTACAATTTACAGTGAAGAACCGTTTTTAGTTTTAGAAAATGATTGTAGGTCACGCCCGGTTTTATACCCAGCTGATTGCTAATCACCTACGCCCACAAATTAAATTAAATTCGTTCCCAATCAGTCAGTTTTCCTGCCGACATACGTCTCAGTAACCGACTGAAAGGGAACCTTAATTAAACGCTGAAATTTGACAGGTCTAAACTGTTTTTTAAGCAAAATAATTGTTGTTTTCACAGTTATAATCCATAAAAAAGCAATAAATAAAATCCGTAAAAATTTACAGTATACAGCAAATGCAATCCCATTAAACCAATTACGGTGCTACTGTATTTTTTTACGGTAAAGTTTGGCAACCACAACTGCCGGTGTTTACTGTAAAATGTACGGTTTATTTTTAACAGTGTTCAGAAAGTTCTACAATGTGTATCACTGATGGTGTAAAGTTGTGTGTCTTAAGATGTTCATTATCTTTCCCCTTGTCTTACAGCACATTAATAATGACCATATCCATGGTGAGAAGAAAGAGTTTGTGTGTCGCTGGGAGGAATGTTCAAGAGAGCAGAAACCTTTCAAGGCCCAGTACATGCTGGTGGTGCACATGCGTAGACACACAGGAGAGAAACCTCATAAATGCACGGTGAGAAGCCCATCTACATCCTCACAACCATGAGGTCATATTTTTGGTGCATCCTTACTGTTCCGTTATCGTACATTTCGTGAAGACTGGACTGTTTGCCCCTTTGAAAATCAAGACAAAATCAAGGCAGATAAGAATATGTAAATGTATTTGAGGCCAACGTGAACAGTTGATAATGTTTACGGCTCCTACAACCTTTTTGTATCGCTCAGAGCTTTCTTCTTTTGCAGATTTCGCACTTTTAGCAACCTGAGCGTGCTCGAAAGTCACCAAATTTCATAGACACTTCAGAACTAGTGAAAATCTGCATCTGATTTTGGTTCAAAAAGTGGGAGTGGAAAACACTTGTTGCACTCTCAAAAATGGCTACTTAGTATCATATTTTGACTCCTCCTAGAGATTTTACCTGTTCATCTCCAAACTCTGAAGGCATATGGGATGTTAAATTGTGACGCTTTTTTGACTTCGTAAAACTTTGTGCGCACAGCCGTTGAAAGTCAAAATTAGGACAAAAACAGGAAGTTGCCAATAACACAGCCATGCAATGGGCTCAGATTTGGCATGTGTGATAACTGTCAATGTCTGAATAAATATATATATAGCAACCTACAGAGTCAGTTATAGCGCCACTTAGTGCCAACATGGTACATCCCATATTCTTCAGTTTTATTCTGCAAAATTTTAAGTACATGCTTGAAATTTGGAACACCAATGTAAGGGACCAAGACCTACAAAAAAAAGGCAATTGGAGCGAGTTTCCAAAACTGACATTTTGTCTGTTACTTTGAATTTCAGTAAAATTTAATTAAAGGCCTTGCACATTGACAAACTCCTCCTAGAGATTTCATATGATCGCTATCAACCAATCTAATTTAAATACCTCTGTAATGTTAAATTGCGAATCTTTTTTGACATAGTTGAAATTACAAACATGCTTCTGGAACTAACTTTTATGAAAATTGTATAAAACCCTCATTAAATTATCATATGTTTTATTATATTTTAGATCAAAATGTGAATTTGTAAAAATATATAATTTTATATATAATTGAGGACAAAACACCGACCCCTATGAGCAAATATGCTTGCAGATAAATAATAACAATCTAATATTTACAAATTAAAGAACCGATTTGATTAGTCATTCTTTTTTCTTTATTGTCTCAACATATTTTACCTCACTTCAGCAAAAGTTTTGACACAAACTGAACAAAATGCCATATTTCCTTCTACTCAAGCCACATAACCCTTTTTTTTCCAGTTTGAAGGCTGCTCAAAGGCCTATTCCAGACTAGAGAACCTGAAGACACACTTGCGCTCACACACTGGAGAGAAGCCGTACGTTTGTGAGCACGAAGGTTGCAACAAAGCATTTTCCAATGCATCAGACCGAGCAAAACACCAGAACCGCACACATTCCAATGAGGTAAATTCTTACATTTTTGCATTCTCTTTTAGAAAAATGCGCAAGTTTCTTTTTTTTTTGTTAAATAAGCTACATTCCCCTTCTTTTCCCATCCAGTGTTGGTTTCATTAACGATGATGATAATCAAAGAATTTTGTTGATAAACCAAGATAATGAAGATAATGAGACGCTGACGAGCTAAATATGTCTCTGTCATGACGAAAACATGACGAGACTCACAAGAGTTTTTTGGTTAATGAAAATGAGAGTGGATGAAAATGTTAATTAGTGGACGGTTACACATTCAGAATGCATTTCTGCTTTTCATGATTCTTGGCTGTAATCTGTTATTCAAAATATAAAGTATGGACCGGTGCTTGTTTTCCTTGTCTGGTCACACCCACCACTGGACACGTTGAACACACGAAGCATCTCCTCCCAGAGGGAGTCTCAAGCAGGAGAAGTAAAAGGACGTGAAAAATTCCAGGTGGAGCCAACAGAGTGGGGAGTCCCAAAAAGTCCTCCTGATGTTCGCCTTAGAGCCTGTACACATCTAAGATCCTAAGATCCAATGATGAGAATTGGGAGGAGGTTCGCATAGCAACGCTGGCCGTCCGGATGGGTGTACCCATAGGAGGGAGAACAAGTGGCGCACTTGAGTTGACAACCACCAAACAGAAGCTATAGAGAGCCAATGGAGTGTTGCAAAGCTGTTGACTTCAGTTTACAGGAAAATTCCTAAAATCATACGCAACCCAGTCAAGTATTCCAGTTGCAATGCACTACTTAATTGTTTTCCATTGCTCCAGGATATGGTTAGGGGCTTCTTTACCACACAGGGAAATACGTGATTTAGTGCTTGATACTCAAAAATAATGTCTACCATTGTCCATTTTTATAGTTCAAACCCTAAAGTACTTTTATGCAGTTGCTTCAAAGTAGCTTCACCAAATAAAGGGGCCTCATGTGAGCCAAATAATATTTTAGTTCTTATTTTATACATCCCAGTTAACGAAAAATGTTGAGCCAAGTTTGGCATTTTACAAGCACATCTGGGATGGCGTACATTATGTGGGCCAAACATGGCCAAAATCTGGCTGAAGTGGCAGCTTTTATAGTGTTAATGTTTTGTAATTATTATACCAAAACAAAAAGCATTAGATTACAATCAACCTGGCTCTAAATTACTTATGATGCTGCATCACCCACCTATGACAAGAGCCATTTGCCAATCGGCTCATTGGATTCTTCACTGAGGTTCTATGGATTCTACATGGCTCCTAACCTTGGGGCTCCTAGCCCTATTGGATTTTCCCAGAAACTCTGAAAATCTGACACAGTCCTCACCCCCTGGCTCCAGGCCCCAAATGCGCCACCGTGGCCATCTCGTTGTGCAGGTGTAGGTAATCAATTCCTGTATAATGGGAGCCTACAATTTTTGTGTGATTATCAGAGGAGTCAAACCCACACTGACTTTGCGGCACCTCCAATTCACTGACAACAAGGACATGGCAAAAGGACATACATCTCCATTCCCTCCTTTTGGGGGGGTTTGCAAGTAACCAGGACATTGTCCTTCAGTCGTTCACTTCGATGTATGTCGAAATGACTAAGTTTGGAAACCCCTTGAAAATGCCTTGCCATGGTCCTTCCATACAGACCGGCACTAATTTGAAAAGTGGTTAGCTGCTAAGGTTGTAATAACCTGTATGGTAACTCCTTTGCCCCAGGCCCGAGGATAAGAACCTTATTATCAATGAAGAGGTTGCATAACACTAGAGAGTGCAGACCACTTTGGTTAGTAAGTGAAGTGACTCAGAAAGAGGGCACCCCTCGACCTGTAGGGAGGGGTGTCCAGATATTACGTTGAGTCATTATCCTGCATAAAGGCATGTATGGATCAGCATTATTCCCCAGAAGGGAGGGAACTGAAGGGTTCTAACAACCACCAACCCAGGAGTTATACGATCTAGCTCTGTTGGGGATAGGCCATCAGGAAAGTCTTGGAAAGAGCCTGGCAGTGCTGACTACTCTGCTCAGTCAAATGCTGGAGACACACCATAGATTGTGACACCTTCTAGGGAAAGGCGCTGCAAGCTGTAACCCTTCATCTTACTCTGGTTGCTGCCACCACTCAGCATCAAAATGTAGAGGTGATCCCTCTGGGCAACATTCACAAACCCACATGCCGTTCATGGAGTGTTCCCCCAAACTAACAGGGCAGGAGGTCTCACAAGCCTGGTAAGTGAGCTGGATAGCCTCCACAATCCTTTTTTGTTTGTTTCCGCTTGTTCCCTTTCAGGGTCACTGGGGTCTGCTGGTGTTTTTCTCCAGCGCACTTCGGGCGTGAGGAGGGGGTACACCCTGGACAAGCCGCCAGTCCCTCACAGGGCAAAACATACACATTCACACCTAAGGGAGATTCTGACTATTCAATTAACCTAACCGCATGTTTTTGGGATTGTAGGGAAAACCGGAGTACTGCCCCCTTTTTGTTTTAATAAAAATGATATTATTTCATGGACCATTTAAATGAATACAAAAATGTTATACATTTCTTCTCCTTTAAAAATAATCCAACATATTGCTATTAATTGTCCAAAAATAATAGAAGATAAGCTTAATAGAATAATAAGAGAATAATAAAGGTAATAAAAGAATAATAAAAGTTAAGCTTAAATGGAAATGGGAGAAAAACACTGTCTCCAACAGCAGCTCTGTGATTCATGAAGGAATGAAAGAGGACTCCAGAGGCAGTGTGTGTTGATCTGTTGAACTCTACACACAGGGGGGTTAAAACAGTGCTGGAAAATAATAGCAAGAACTCAAAATACTTACACTTTGGGCCCAATTTAGACAATTTCTCTCAGGGGTACACTCAGTGGCCCGTTGTTTAGACAATACTGGCTATGTTTTAGAGGCCAGCACATATACTTTACAATCCTTCATTACTATATACTCTGTCTTCCCTGTATTTCTCCCTCCTATAAATGGTTAATTTATGTCATTTCTCTACAACATTCAAGATCAGGGGTATTGCAGTGGCATGCAGTTTTTGTACGCTCATATAGACTTCTCTACAGCTGCACCTTAACCTTCATAATAAACAAAGGGGTTTTATGTTCTCAACCTTCAAGACCAAACTCCAGGCTACCCATCTCCTTCTGAATCAAAAAGAGAGAGACAGATCAAAATCTAAGAGGACAGACCATCTTCTATGCATTTAAAAACTTACTTCTCTTGGTGGATGTTCTTTAAAAACCTTTCAAAGTTCCATGAGAATTAAACACACCCAAATTAAAGCTTTTTACCAAATTCTCATCTATTTTACCCTTCACACTACACTAATAAGCTACCATAAGTGCTTGCTTGGTTTGGCAACAATTTCTTAATTTTCTTCCTCCAATTCCCATTCACCAGTTCAATCCTGGACTGCTTGTTTCTGCATCTAATAACTGATTCAGCTCGGCAGGGTTGCCATTGATCCATGGGAATTCTTCATTCCAGCTTAGGTTTGGTATGTCACTCAGCCATTTCAACTTGATGTGGCCACTGAAGATGTCTGAAATCCCAATAACAGAAAACTGGAAGCCAATAGTTACATACACAAGAAGCTTGGACTCCCAAGATGCCCGTCTAATGCCTCCCTGTTTGGAAGAAATGCACTCTAAATACCAACCGGAAAGCATTTCCACAGGTTATAGGCTTGAGAATCCAGAAGTGTCTTGAATTTAGTCAAGAGACCATCATATCAGTAATATCGGAGACAGAATCCAAACCGGTAAAGTGTGGAAGGCCAGACTGCAGCACCAGAATTTGTGCGAAGAACACAACAAGGTAGACATGGCCTAGGCCTCAAAAGTTGTGGTCCAAAGCATCACTGCAAGAAAGGAAAAACCTTGTGAACTCAGAAGAAGCAAGGATGAAGGAAAACTCTTCGTCGAAGCTATCGGGGCCTGTTTTTGCTCACCTGTAGCACCCTAGCCGATGTTCTCCAGTGCATGCCTCGTAGTGCATGCTTACCTGCAAATACAGTCTCACACTCACCACAAGACCTCTGTCAGCCTCTCCGAAAGAGACTCCATCAATCCTGGCACCTAGGAACGCTCATGCTGTATGTGTGTATACTCACCTCTCATCGTCATACTCACCTCAAGGTATGAGCCTGGTCCATCGTGCGTAGCCATCCTAGAAAAAAAAAACAGACACGCAAATAAGCTAACGGTGTCATCATTGTTCCGTGTTCTCTTTGTTTGCTAAGTTATTTGTTGCGCGCAGGTCCTTCTTTCACCCGTGCACACAGGTGTAACAAGCAATCAACCTCAGCATATCTGATCAACTCTTCATTATCCGGTCTACTATTCACAGAACCTTACGCCAGTCCCTAGTCATTCTTCCAAGTGATCCTCTAGTGACCTAGCAGCTGTTGCATTATCTAAAATGTTCACTTCCACTGGATTTCCTGTAAGGAGAACCTACCTGCAGCTTCTGTCAATTGGAAAACTTACCTCCAACGATTCCCATTATGTGAAAGACTAGGCAACAACTACTCATAAGGAGCACAACTTAAGCAGCTGTTCCAAGGCACTGAGCGATGGCCATAACCGATGGAGACACCACCAAGTTCTACAATCTATCACTAAGGCAATTGATAAGGGGATCAAGGATAGTCGATACACCTAGCTTCCATCCAGCTCATCAAAGAAGGGCAAGGGCCAGACAAAACATTGAAGGCCGCTCGCCTGGTTACTCTCCACAACCAGAGACTGGGCGATGACAATTGACCTGGACAGACAGCTGAAAACTCCGGGGTTACCTTGGACAATATCAGAAGCTAGTTGAGGAGTGCAGTGCGTCAAATGCTGTGATTGGTTCGTTTGCTCACATGTCTTCAGCCTGGAAAGGCAGCAATAGTCGGTGCTTGAGAGCTAAATTAGGAGTTGTACCCCAGAATGAGCAGAAGCAGAAGCCGGGTCGCTTCAGTTAATGGTCGCTTCCCACTTTGCATCCAGTAGTAGCTGAATTCACACAGCAAGATTTTAGCCAAAATCACAGAGAACCTTTTTGAACTGCATCTCACAACCAAGCACTCGCGAGAAAAATTTGAAAACAGCGCAAGGTCACGTGTGCCAGACAGAAGCAAAGACTGGGGTTATTATCAAAAATGGGAGACAGCAAGTTTTTAATTCATTTATTAGGTCCATATAAACCAAAAAGAAACCCCCTTTTGAACCGAAACCACTCTTCATATTGCCCTCTATGCCTTTGTATCTCTGCAACTTCTCATTGCCCTATGGATGTGGCTGTCAATGCCACAGACATTATTTTAGTCAAAACACACTGCACATTGGAACTCTCCGACAAAAACAGATATTTGAGAAGTATTTTGCTAACCTGTGACCCTCTCAGACCGAATCATTGGTACTTCAATCTATTCACACGCGTACACGAACCCCGATTTGCATGCGGTTCGGGGCATAAACTTAAAATCAGGGCTAAAATTGTGCGTCTAAAACCGGTTAAAAACAGAAAACCGTCTAAAACAGATAGTTTGGCTTTATATTGACAGCAATCGCTCAACCTCTTCCCTTTCTCCATAAATGCGCCTCACACAATGTGAATTGTTTCTGTGCCACCAAGTGGCATGGAGTGAATGCACAGTTCCCCGAAGCTCCATCCAGTGTTCAGGAGAGGGTCTGTGCACTCATTTTTAAGCGCAAGAGAAAAATGCAGGGAGCTGATGACGCAGCCGAAAAAGTGATGCATAGGTGTGTAAAGGCCTTAAGGCCTACGGTACATAGGTGCTAATCAGAGCCATAAACAAGAACATGGAGGCTGCAGAGAAAGCTTCCTGGGGGCTCTGGCTAAAGAAGGAAGAGTGGTGGGGGTAGTAGAATGCCACTTGGACACGTCAGAGTCTAATCAGCCCTGTTCGGATCTTCTGGATGAGGGTGACTGTTGTGAGACCTGAAATACCCAGTGACTCCAGCAAACAATTGGATGATGTGCCCAAGGCTGCATCCGAAGATGCATCTGGAGATGAAACCGATTCACGCGATTCCCATTGTATGAAAGACTAGGTTACAACTACTCGAGAGAAATACAGAAAACAGGTAAGAGGGTAATCAAAATGTTACACAAAACTCAACCAGGAACTATATATAAATGGTTATACTGGGATGCAGTCTACATTCTCTCCAGAAGCAAGCCAGTTGGTAGGGAATGTTCTGGTGCAAAATGGTCCTGGTGGAAACCACGGTTAAACGTGTTAGAAATCACATTTCATTCGATTTCAAGTAAGTGCTCTCATCTTTTTCTTTCTTTCAGAAACCATATATGTGTAAAATCCCTGGCTGCACAAAACGATACACCGACCCAAGCTCTTTGCGAAAGCACGTTAAGACAGTACATGGCCCTGAAGCCCATATCACAAAGAAACAGCGTGGAGATACATATTCACGACATCCCACTCAGCCACATGAAACTGGAGCAATCTCTGACCACAAAGAGTTTGGTCTTACTACCTTGAAACAGGACGAATGTCAACAAGTCAAACCAATCAAAACCGAGAAGCCAATGGTAAGTCTCTTTCCACTTTAAAATGAGTGGAAATTAAAACAAAAATATAAATTTGTTAATCAGTAGAAACCATTTATATCACATTTCTCTTCAGTTATTACTGGTTTACAAGTCAAGTAAGCTTTTTTGTCATTTCACCATATAACAAGTGTACAGTGAGACGAAATGGCGAGAGCTCTGGATCTACAATGTAAACACACAATAGTGCAAATGAAAGAGAAATGACAAATAACAAAAAAGCTAACCAAGACAAAAAAAAAACCAAAGTGCAATCAGACAGTATACCAATATAAATCTATGATTTATGCAATTGGGCAAGCTTATTATTATTATATTCTGCATGTTTACATCAACTATATCTTGATGTTCAAACAAATAACTGGATAATTTTTCTCCTACTCCATGCATTACTTACGCTCTATCTCCAAGGACAGTGGGTGATCAGGTGAGATTGGTGATGTCATCACAGGCATGACTTCCATTTCATGAACCATTGAGTGTTGCTACTTCACTGTCTTGGGGAATGAGGTGTTGGGGGTTGTGCAATAAAGTCAAGTGGAGTTGTGCTCAGAATAATGGCTCTTTAATAAGATCAACACCAGACCAATTTTCAATGTTTTCCTGCACTCTGTCTCTTAAATGATGGCACTTTTTCTTGAGTGGACCATTTCTATGATTACCATGTAAAGGGCCAACGAAAGGAACTTTCTTGTGCATTGTGAAGTTTGTAGGCCACCTGCAACGCCAACTTAGAGTATGTACTCACACAGTTCTAATTTTGATTTGGCGCAAATGATTCTACTATTCAAAACAATTGGTCTACTCTAGTTACATCTAGGAGTCATTGACCATCTTTCCTACAAGATAGAAGCAAGAGAAGATGGAGATTCCTGCCCAGATATCCTGGAAGTACATTATGGCTCTTTTGGCTTGATGTTTGGTGTGTTATCTCAAAGTGCAATGAAAACGTCTGTTCAGCTTCCATACCATTCTTCCAAGCTCAAGAATTCATGACCAGGGCTAGGGGACATGTTGGATCAGACTGTTGTGATGTATTAATGCCCAGTGTTGCTGCTTGGTCACCTTAATTGAGGCTTGCATGGTAGTCAGAGGTGATTGGTCCACCTGAGAATCCATCATTATCGTAGATTCACAGACGTTTACTAGAGAAAACAAATCTACTGGAAAAATTGTAATGTTTCTATTGTAACATGAAAAAAAAATATAACAATTTCTTGAAATTTGATAACGCCACTATTTGAACCATACTAGTCCGTCCATAAAGTGATTTTACTTTTGTTAAGTTACAACACACTAAGAAAGCAAACTTCTTCAGGAAATGTTAGTAAAGTGAGCTGAAGGAAAAGTATTTAGAATTAAAGCAGCGATCGAAGGGCCCTTGCACCTCTGGGCTCCATCACGATAAAATACGACTTTGACCAATCCCTATTTAGAATATACCGAGTAGTCCCAATCTAGAAGTGTGCATATTTTAAGGCCACTTGCATCACAATGGTGCACCAAGGCCGTCTCTTTTCGCCAAAACTCAAAGGGTCTTTAAAATGCACCTTTCGAATACCATCCTTCGTGGCCTCAGATATCCCACAATTTTTATTAGAATCAACACAAAACACACTTTCATTTTCATTTAAAGGTAAGTAACATGTTTTTTTTTTTTGTTTTTTTTTTTAAAAGAGCAGTATATTCAAGCTTTAAATGCTGGTAGTGATAGGAGAATTGTAAACATACCTTTATTTTAAACATTTATTGTAAACATTACCACACGGAACCAACTAAATTTTAACTAATTATTGGTGGATGTCCTTGTGTTGTCAGAAGCAGACAAAGGAGTTTATAAACTTTTCAAAACAGCATGAAGCTAGATTGTGATCCTGGTTTAAATTACACACAACATAAAATAGAAATTAAATCCCAGAGGGAAATGTGACCAATGCAACTAAAACGAAAATACAGATAATTTTTAATACAATGTATTGAAAACAAAAAAGAGAATAAATAAATAATAGAACGATTAAAAATAAACCCTAAAACACTAGAAAATAAATTTAACAACAAAAAACTTACAGTGATCATAAAAATTTCTTTCAATGACTTAAAAGAGAAATATAAAAGAATCACTTAAATAAAAATATGAATGATAAAAGAACGTTTCATCTATTCATTTCGGTATTCAAACTACTGATCCAGCTGATGGCGCTAATGTACCTTAAGCAAACTGCCAAAAAACAACAGAAGAAGAATAAGAGGCTAGACCGTCCCGTTTACGAAGGGTTAATGCAGCTCCTGAGGATCCTCCTAAGCCGCAGCCTTGGAGACTGGGTTGGAAGGACCCACTGAAGGACTTTAGAACCTGGACTGGGACACAGCTTATGTATTAAGTATGAATAATCGAAATGACTGAACAAATTAAATACAGAAAACCACATCAGAAAGTGCCAGGAACCAAGGCCATGTTTTTCTGAAATGCTTTTGGCCAATATTCCTGTCATATATGTCAAACTTAGTACAAAGAAGTACCTTATAAATGTTAAATGATGTATTTCCGGTGGCAACCTGGTGGAGCTACAACCGAGATGGCATGGACTGTTCATTCTTCTTCTTGGCCACTTGTTCCCTTTCGGGGTCACTGGGGTCTGCTGGACTCAAGCTTACTTTGGGCGAGAGGCGGGGGTGCACTAGGGGGACAGTTTGCCAGTCCATCGCAGGGCACATTCACTCACACATTCACACCTAAGGGGAATTTAGATAATTCAGTTAACCTGACACAGGTTTTTGGGATTATGGGGGAAACCAAAGTACCTGGAGCAAACCCACACAAGCACGGGGAGAACATGCAAACTCCTGCACCAGCAAGCCTCGAACAGGCAACTTTCTACACAGTAACTGTTAACACAGTTGATCAATTCGGCACCGTTCAGAGTAATAACAACTGGCAAAATTTCATATTTCAGCAAAAGTCGTGCATACATAGTTTAACGAAGTCGCAATTGAACATCCCATATGCTTTAAGTCATTCATGAAGACTTTTTTGACACAAGCAAAAGCGACTATTTTTTTTTTTTTTTTAAAAAAAGGTTTTCCAAAATTACTAATTTCCTATCTATTTTATTAAAGCAATCCATATTACTTAAATTTAAGTCTTGAAACCCTACCCATGTATGCAGAATTTCCTTCGCCTATGACAAACTGTTGCTGTTAAGCTAAAACACGTTAGGTGGTGCTATAGAGCCATTTTGCCACACTCGCTTTTCCCTGATCAGATGTAAATCATTCACCAGTTCTGACATGTGTGTGAAATTCATTGACTTTTATTCATTGACATAAATACCACTAAGGTTTACGCACATTCGGTGCTCGAGCCCTATTTATTAGATATATAATAAGCTACTTTTATGTCATTTGTATTGTGTAGTTCATGCATTAGCTATATGATCACAAACATTGAGTTTGGTGAGTTTAGTGTGTTTATGAAAGTTCCATATGATCAGTTGATAATCAAAACAACAAGTAAAATTACCATCCTCTCTTCCCCGTTTTAGACGTCTCAGCCAAGCCCTGGCAGTCAGTCTTCATGGTGCTGTGAGCAGTACACCATCGGCTCCCTTATCGGCCGTGGAGTCCACCTTGCACTGAACAGCATTTGGTTTGGGGGGGTGATGGGAGTGATCGTGGACCTAGAAAACAAAGGGGGGGTCAGAGAGGAGATTGCCCTGATTGTCGACTGTACAGTATCCTCTGCGCCAGCCATGGATGCACAACACCCGTTTTCAGACTAACCAAAGTGTTCATCGTCCAGTACGCTGTATGAAGCATGTGGAGATGGAGAGGTTAAGACATGTGAATGGAGTTGTCTACAGCCAGGCCCCACCTTCCGTCACAGAAAAAGGTGAGCTCTAAAAATACATTCAACGTTGTTAAATTTGGCATTTTAGATGAAATTGCCAGTGTTTTATAGTGTATCGTGTATAGTGTATGTTTGCGACACAGCCTACTTCCTGTCAATTTTAGAAACCCATTCCATATACCTTGGGCCTCTACACAAATGTGCCCGATTGTGTTCCTGTACAACAAACTGAGAGTGCAACCTATGCTGAAATGCATTAGATGGCGTTATAGAGCCATTTTACCACACCCACTTTTTGAACCACAATCAGACATTTTCACCAGTTCTGACTTGTGTGTCAAATTCAGTGACTTTTCGAGCACGTTTAAGCCCCAAACGTTGTCAATAAAACGAATGTAATTTTAGCTAAAACTAACAAAAAAAATTGATAACAAAGAGAAAAAGTCAGCCTGAAAACAAAAATAAATTAGCATAAACATTGATTTTAAATACACTCCATTCTTCGTTGCTTTGTTTTGATTACGCTCCCAGCATCTTCGTTTGCACTTTCAAATTTTTCGTTTGCAATCTTGAATGTCTACGAATTGAGATTTACACGAATCTCCTGATGGCTTCTCAGCGGGGTACTTTTCATCTGCGTCAAGGAAATATTGATGCAATGACACTCCCTGTCTGAAGATGGCGTTTGCGCAGACGCTCACCGCGCCAAACGGGGAAACAGAAAAGAAGAGCAGTAGGAAGACAACGACTGAGAAGAATTCAAATACCAAAGAAAGAATCATGGATGTCGAGCGGTTAATTCTGTGGGTGGCTGATAACAGGGAGCTGTTTGTCAGAAAAGTGGAGAAAAGAGAGGATTTGTGGTGTGCCATTTCTTTCCAGATTCCTGTACAAAGCTCCTATTCACGTCATCAAAACAGCCAGCTTTCATTGGTCTTCTTCTTGCAAAAACCAAATCCGCATTCATTTTGGGCCGCTGGTTTAACATCGTGGCGCATCAACGCATGAAACAAAAATTCGGGTTGATGTAAACAGGCTTTGAAATTTACACTTGTCATTCTGTCACAAATTTCCCATTGGGTCGGGGATAACAGTGGTTCACCCTCATTGGCTACTACAGTTTTGATTGGCAGCGCAATGAACTGGACATAGCAGCATTTGCATTTCCAGTGATTAATTTGAAAAGGCCCCATGTTTCAAGATCCCGGAGCAGAAGCAAGCACTCAGCGCTTATTCAATAGAACGTCGCTCGTATATTATCATCACACGAGTAAAACTACATCCTTTTTTACATGAATTGACTGTGACTATTTAAGTTGTAAAACACTAACCACTCGCTGGTGCTTGAAATCTGTTCCTGTCCTTTAGCTTCAGCATGTAAAAAGATGCTTCTTCTACGACCAAAATGTATTTCTGAGATATTAAAGGTAAATTAAAGAACGTCGCGGCTGCTATATGCGTTCAAAATATGGGTTTGGAATGTTTTACATGTGTGATGTTCTGTTATCTTTAATCTGAGGTTTTGTTGTGTTGCAAGCTGAAATGTGAGAGATTTAACGAAATGAACAAACACAATAATGTTGCTCCATCAAAGCTTTCCTTAACGATTTTAAAAGTTATACATTTTTGTTGACATTTATAGTCATTATTGCATTATTGTTGTGTTGTGAAATAAACAAGTGAATCCAGTATTTAAGTCATTCCAGCTTAAAGTAAAATACATGAGTTGTTTTGCTAGATGAGATAAATTTCCCTTCCTTTTCAAATATGCAATCTTTAAAATCGCTGGTGAAAAAAACCCAGGAAACGCTTGTATGTCTGATTCATTGAGCTGCCAATCAAAACCATGCTAGCCAATGAGGGCTAACCACTGTCATCCCTGACCTCATGGGAAATTTGTGCCAGAATGACAACAAAGAATGGAGTGTATTTAAAATCAATGTAGATTTTTATGGTAACTACTTGATTATTTTTGTTCTCATGCTGTTTCTTCTTTTCTTTGTAATCAATTTATTTTTGTTAGTTTTAGCTGAAATTATGTTCGTTTTATTGGGGAAACAATAATGCTCTGAGCAATTGCATTAGGGTTCTACGCACCTTCAATGTTCAAGCCCTAACAATACCCAGCAAGAATCTGATTTTAAACAAGTACCATTTACATTAGTTGGTTTATAGAGGTGAAAACCAGGGTTGTACCCAGGGCAGGTTGCTAATACTTTCCAAGGGAACATTAAGGGAAATTTCTGGGGGAAATGTTGTCTCTGGGTTAGCTGATATACAAGTTAATGGAATGGTGGAACAAACCAATGCAGTGGGTTTCCATTCTTACTGCAGTGCTACTTTACAAAATGTATTTATCTATTTTTCTGAAAGAAAGCAGATGTCTTACCTAAGCTTAACATTCTTATTAATATGACCACATATGCATCAAATTCTCTCCCCCCCCCCCTCTATTTAGGTCCATGTCTTTGTATGCAAACTTCTGAAGTGGCCGCCCAGTCTCATCCATCTCCAGAGCCATCCAAACAGAACGTTGACTGTTTCATACGGTTTGCTGCATGAAAATAATGGCAGTACACAAGCAGCTTCCATCTGGCTTCTCCCTTGTTTTCTATAGTCAGTGTTCAAGGTATGCTTCACATGTTCAGCATCGGAGTTTGGATGCCAGTTTGGATCAGCAGTTCATGTTTCTTGAGTTTAATTGTTAGACGTCAAGTCACGGCACAGGCCAGCTTACACTACCTCTTCAGCTTGTCCCCTTAATCCAATGACAGTGTAAGCAGTTTATATGGCTTTCAATAAATGTGTTTACAATGGGAAAGATACAAAGAAATCAAGTAAATATCAAACAAAGAGTGATCTTGCTCACACTAGTGCCTTCAATCTCCCACAGAGTATCAGCAATGATGAAATACTCATTATTATGTCTTTTGAAAACAATTTCTCAGATCTTAGTTTCACCGTTCAGCTTTAAGAGGAAAATGCCTTGTATTTTGGGGTATTCGCCAATGGAAGACTTGGGTAGGGACTTTTTTTTAAGATTAAAGAAGACATTTCACTTGAATTGATCCATGTTTCTAAATCACAAGGACCACCAAAACTGTATGAGATCAGCATGTACCCTGGACAGGTCAGTATCGTAATGGGCCATATTTACCTACAGTGAGGGAAGTAAGTATTTGAACACCCTGCTATTTTGCAAGTTCTCTCACTTAGAAAGCTTAGTGGGGTCTGAAATTTTCAGCGTAGGTGCACGTCCACTGTGAGAGACATGATCTAAAAAGCAAAATCCACAAATCACGATGTGTGATTTTTTTGTAACTATTCATTTGTATGATACAGCAGGAAGTAAGTATTTGAACACCTGTCTATCAGCTAGAATTCTGACCCTCAAAGTCCTGTTCACCTCCACTCCATTTATCCTAAATTAGATGCACCTGGTTGAGATCTGCATAAAGACACCTGTCCACCCCGGACAATCAGTAAGAC
Organism: Danionella cerebrum; assembly: GCA_007224835.1. Classification (NCBI taxonomy): domain Eukaryota; kingdom Metazoa; phylum Chordata; class Actinopteri; order Cypriniformes; family Danionidae; genus Danionella; species Danionella cerebrum. The sequence continues at coordinate 63,130 of SRMA01026458.1, forward strand.
TCCAAATACTACCATGGCCAAGACCAAAGAGCTGTCCAAGACAACAGAGAGAAAATTGTTCACCTCCAAAAGGAGGGAAAGGGCTACGGGGAAATTGCCAAGCAGCTTGGTGAAAAACGGTCCACTGTTGGAGCGGTCATTAGAAAATGGAAGAAGCTAAGCATGATTGTCAATCTCCCTTGGACTGGGGCTCCACGCAAGATCTCACCTCGTGGGGTCTCAATGATCCTAAGAAAGTTGAGGATTCATCCCAGAACCACACGAGAGGAGCTGGTCAATGCCCTGAAAAGAGCTGGGACCACCGTTACCAAGGTTACTGTTGGAAATACACTAAGACGACGTGGTTTGAAATCATGCATGACACGGAAGGTTCCCCTGCTTAAAGCAGCACATGTCCAGGTCCTTCTTATGTTTGGTAATGACCATTTGGATGATCCAGAGGAGTCAAGGGAGACCAAAATAGAATTCCACTAAGCGTGTTTGGAGGAAGAAGAATGATGGGTACCATCCCAAGAACACCATCCCTACTAAGAAGCATGGGGGAGGTTTGGGGGTGCTTTGGGGATGTTTCTCTGCACATGGGACAGGGTGACTCCACTGTATTAAGGAAAGGATGACCAGGGCCATGTATTGCGAGATTTTGAGGAACATCCTCCTTCCCTCAGTTAGAGCACTGAAGGTGGTTCGAGGCTGGGTCTTCCAACATGACAATGGCCAAAGGAGAACAAAGAAGTGGCTTCGTAAGAAGCATATCAAGGTTCTGGTATGGCCTAGCCAGTCTCCAGACCTAAACCCAATTGAAAACCTTTGGAGGGAGCTCAAACTCTATATCTCTCAGCGTTAGTCCAGAAACCTCAATGAGTGAGCCAAAGGAGTGGGCCAAAACCCCTTCTGCAGTGTGTGCAAACCTGGTGAAAAACTACAGGAAGTGTTTGACCTCTGTAATCACAAACAAAGGCTACTGTACCAAGTATTAACATTGATTTTCTCAGGTGTTCAAATACTTATTTCCAGCTGTATCACACAAATGAATAGTCAAAAGGTGGACAATGATTTCTAAGTGGGAGAACTTGAAAAATAGCAGGGTGTTCAAATAGTTATTTCCCTCACTGAATCTGCAGATGCATAAGAACAAATAAGATTGTAACATAGTGTTTATTCTAGCATACTGATTTAAACGATTAAATCAAGAGTCTGTTGTATTGTTCTTCATTAGGTGTCTTGGATTAAACGAATCAGATTTGTATTCTTGTGTCAATAGCGTGGACTGTATTGCCAACATAATGTCAATGTTGTGGTAATTGTTGAAAATCGTTAAAAAAACTAAACTATTACTTCAACACCAAGTTGTAAACGCAACTGCAACATCAAATAATATTTTGAACAGTTTTAGTGAATGTATAAATATACAAAATGAATTCTGTTATGTTTGATTACTGCAGCAGTGTTTGTATGATTTATGGTGTTTCTTATTTGAAATAACAGAGGTGGTGTGACAGATCTGGCCGGTTTAAACCTTCAGGTTTGTTTTTATTCTTGCTGTCTGTGCAAAGCAACATCAGAAAGAAACTATTCCATTGGATGGACATTGTAAAATGTAACGTGCACAGTGTTTGTTTTTCTGTTTTTATGTAAAATACTGAGTGCTACTTATGTATAATAGAGTTTAAGTGGCATCTGTGGCCAGATTTAGGATAACAACCAGACTCAAGTTTATTCTTACTCTATATAGTACAAATGTGGCCCATCTTGAATTTGATAAGTGATGAAATAGTCATGGTGCCTAGCATCCTAAAAATGAGAGTTGTAATGCTCTTTCTTATATCAAATTATATATGTTTGTGTGGTTTTTATAATAAAGAAATATTAAAAATCACATAGTTATTGTGCATTTAATAACACAAAAAGAGCACATTTCCAAAACTTTTTGTTTAAAATCAGAAAGATCAGACACCTTCAACTCAACGTCCATTCCAAGCACTGGTCATATCAAGACTTGACTACCGCAATTCTCTTCTTGGATTGTAACTCTTCATTTCTCTCCACTGGCTCCCCACTGCAGCCCGTGTCAAGTTCAAATGCTTATGTTTGTGTACAGAACAGTCGCAGGGTCAACTACATCATCCCTTCACAAACTCCTGTATCTAGTGGTTCCATCTCATGGCAGCAGTTTTTACTGCCCAGAACTTTTTCTTTCACAGTTCCGGCTGGTGGAAATCCAGTCCTAATCCAGAACGCAGACTCTCTCACAACTTTTAAGAATCATATTTGATATGATCCGCACCCTGGGTCTGTGTGGACAGGATAACTGAAGTATTTTGTGTCTGGGGGGTGGGGTTTGTCAGGCGTAATGGCTTCCGAAGCTAGGACAATTTCTGTTTATTCCGCTACTAATGCTTACAGCATGTAAAGGATTATATGCACATGTTGACTTTTTGACATACCTATGTATGCACAAATGTCGAAATCCTCCTAAGTTTCATCCATTGGAGGGTATCGAGCTCATACATAGATTGAGCAAGCAGTGGAAGGGGATAAGTACTCTCCAGAAGATCAAAAGCTCCATGTTTGCTTTGCACAGAATTCCCTACTTTAAGGCAATCAAGCACTGATAGATGCAGTGAAATTGGAGCCCTCTGACCACAGACACTGGGAAGACAGGTCATTGGTGAGAGGTTGCCTTTGGAAATATGAAAATGTTTGTACAATGGGAAAGATAACTAAAATAAATGGCCCTCAGACATTGCAATAGGGAGTGGGGTGGAGGTATACGGATAGTCCCGCATGTAAACAGCAACAGTCCTTCCTGCATCTAAGGAACGCTGGTAGAAGCAAGCGAAGGCTTAGTGTATTTGAGAAGGAAGGCAGAGCTTCTCGTTATCTTGTTCTCTCTGGGAAGTTGTTTTGAGTCCAACGACTGCCATGTCCAAGGCCAACTTGAAGAAATGAGGGAAGGCCGAATGGGAGAGAATTTTTTTGTGAGGTATGATCAAAACCTTTCAATTTAGCAGATATTTAGGGTCCATCACCAGTGTCCATTTAATCCAACAAGAGCAGGGCAATGAGAGTCTCTCACAGACAGACTACACATGGGTGCCTCCATCCAGAGCAAACTGAGGCACCACTGCACTCACTCCCTTTCAGTGTGTACTTGGCTAACAACAACTTATATCAATAAATTGAAAGACCTTTCAACAGTCTATCCAACAGTCATTGGTTACATGAGAGCATAAGGGTATGGGATGAACAAACTCTTCACAGAAGATCCAAAGCTCCACCTACTAGACAGCACAAACAAGCAGTTTTGACCACAGCTTCTTTATACGTCCCCCAGCCTCTTAGCACTGAGGCATGCTTGTCAATGTTGTCGAGGTAAACAGAGTTCTGAAGAAGCAAGCAAATAAAATGATTATAAGCAATATGATCAAATGATAACCACAAGGAAAATATGGCAACAGCCATGATGAATGATCCATCAGTTATGACACATCAGTTGCACTTTATATATGAGTCCCTAACTAACACTGAATATGAAGATTCATCAGAAGAACATGTTTATAAAGAGTAGGTAAACTTTTGTTTTTAAACGAAGCCACCATTAATGCATTGTTCAGTGACTAATGGTGTAATAAAGTTGGGCAACATTATCTATTATCTTGGTGCAAAACCAACTTTTATTGGCAACTTTTTAAAAAACCTGCTGATCATTCAGCCAATGTTTTTTAATTACAGATGAAACTTAAATTAAAGCCAAATAAATACAGTGAACAAAGTTCAGTCGGTTTTTTTTTTCGTTTTAAATTTATTTTCGTGTGGTTCACAGTTTTCCCCTCAATGTGACAGCTATGATTGACAGCGGCACTGAACAGAGCGGACTTACTGCTGTCAACAGATCATACCAGGATGCATTATGGGCGGGGTTATTGGTGTTAAGCTGAGGGAATGTTATTTGGTGTAATTGATGAGCAAATTCAAAATGGCTCCTTTTCAGAAGGAATATATTTCTTGTGATTAAAAGGAAACCCACGGATATACTTTGTTAATTTTAGGGTGGGATCTGCAGCAGTACTAATAAAACAAGAATTATTTTACGTTTTCATGTATAAAATTAATTAAAATCAAGTTTTTTAAATTTTAAATTTTAGAGTGCAATTTCACGTAACTTAACTCTGAAATGGATACGGGAGCCTTTCCACCAAATGGTTGCCATTTCCTTGTAATTTTTTTTAATTTTTCTTTTATTTGATTTGAAAACAGATTTCAATAGCAAACATACAAAGTATTATAGGTATTTTTTATATCTTAAGTAACTTATTTAAATGTTTTATTAGATTTATAATCAAAAGATGGATGCCGTTTAGTTTTTTACTAACCCTCCTGTTATTCTTTATATAAGTAACATGTCAAATAGCCACAGGGAGCACATTGACAACACGAACGACGACAGCGACAACAACTCAGAACACTTTGCCTGTCCGTAACAAAGAAAAGGGGTGGTTTGTCTTGATTCGGTTCTTAGTTTAGCTTCTTTAAACTTTCATGTCATGTGACGATGCCTGAATTAAAAGGTGCGTTCGACTTCATGCGGCGCTGCGCAGACCGATCGGCGGCTGACTTGAAGTAGTGCATGCCGGTTAGAAATTCTGTCCGACTTGAACCGGCGCTGACGTCACGTGACGTTCACGTGTGGCATCAAAGTAACGCGAGAGCGTTTCGATAACAGCCGGCTTGCTCAGCCAGAGCAGCGTTTTAGGAGCGACTGCGCCAGGATATGATGACGTCACAGCTTCTCATGATTGGCCACATTCATCACATGACGACGATCACGCGTGTTTCGTGCTTCTATCCATACAATTGCATAACAAATCAATTTGCATGCCATTTCGTAAATAGTTTACGATCTTTTGACTGCAGTACATTTTTTTCCCTTAAATTATTTTTATTGGATTTGTGCATATGTTTATTATTGTCCTTTTTTCATACAGACCACCTATAGTATTCAGCTGCATATTTGAGTAATTTTTTTATGGAATAACTAAATTGTCATTAATTTATTGTTATGTGGTCAACATTGATGCTGAAATCTGTAGTAGCTGCTTCACTTGCATCTGCTGCATTGTGCTAGTGTGCATTGTCAATTGAAAAATACAACATTCAGATCACTTTTATACACTGGTATAAATTATAATAAAGACACATTGTGCTTTTGCATCTATGATTTTTCTTGGTGGTTTTTCTAACCTGCCCTTAGCTAACTGAAGGTAAGAGTTAAATGTAAAAAAAAAAAAATACATACCACAGAACACGACATAACTACAAAATTATACTACATAACTACAATCTGAATCAAACTACAAAAAACCACAGCCTAATTCCTTATAATGTGCAGGTCATTCATGTTCAATGTTTATAGTTTATTAAAACTTGTTTATGCCATAAATATCACATACATTCTAAACCACAAAAATTACAAACAGACAACCTCTTAAATCAGACAAATAGAAATCTGTTACGAGTTAATCTGTTAAACGCACATATATGTTCATTCTGCTGCATTTCTTCCAACAGAAAAGGTATTTCTATAACTTCCAGGTCATCTGCGACAAAGTGGGCAAACGCCACGTGACCTCCCATGTTTCAGGAAGCAACGAGATTCCCAACGTGTCCGACTTGACGGCTCCGTTTTCAGCTCCTCCCCGACTACTTTTGGCTAATCTCGCCGATCGGTCTGTACAGCGCTGCATGAGCTCGAACACACCTAAAGATATGGTTTACATGGAATTATGGGACACGAAATTATATAACGTAACTTCCCAATCCTATCTCAATTAAACATAATATAGCACCAAACCCCCAATTATGATCAACAAAATCGCCAAAAATTAATACGTTGTGAAAAATATACGAGTGTGTCTACAACGATTAAACTAATACATAGGCGCCATCTAGTGGATATAAATGGTAAAGGTATTTCGGCTGAATGCGTAATTTACTTTCATTTTCACTTTTAGTGCTGACTAACTCGGACTTCTTTCCGTCGACAACAGCTCTACTCAGCATCCTGTTTATTCCGAATCTTAAAAACATTGATTGTATTTTTTAGTTGCAACAAGTTTAAAATAGATAAGAGCTCAAGCGAAAACGATCACTCTGCAACGATGACTTCCTTGATCTTGAGCCCTGCATCCAAGAAACAGGTAGGACAAATAGCTTAGGCCCAAAACGGCTTTAAAGTGCATTGTATGCATGCACATAAAGTACATACGGCTTTAAGTCACAATGGAATGATTTTGTTAGGATAATAAAACGCTTCCTGTTCCAAACAGGTGGATGGATTTTCCCAGAAAATCACCAAGGAGGTCTGTTACTTTGCTACTAACGTGTAAGTGATGTTTAGTGTGGGAGAATCCTAAATATCTTATGTTTGGTTATGTCCAACAGGCTGAACAGATGATCTCAAACCTCTTCCCAGAGAAGATTGCAGAAATGGACAAAATACTACAGGCATGCAGTCAAGAGATACTTGATAAACAGTGGTGAACGTGGACCGAGTATTTATTTTCTTTTATTCCCCTCAGAGTTTCTGTAGTCTGAAGGATCTGTCTATGATCAAAGCTTGTCTGGACATCCCAATTCCAGACCCTGCAAAAGAGGAGCTCAAGAGGAAGAAAAAAGAGGAGGTGATAATGAAATATCATGTAGTGGTTCACCTTTTGTGTCGTTAAAGTAACTGCCGTGTGTTTTTAAAGTCAGTTATTATATTCTATTTACAGAAAAAAGACAAAGAGGGAAAGAAAGAGGGTGGAAATAAAGAAGACGAGGATGAAGGTACAAATTAAAAATGAAACTAAGTGGCAAAATAGATAGCAGTTAGGCAATGACGTCATCGGTCGGATTTACAAACATACTAACAACTCTACAGAGTAGCTTATTCTCCGTTTGATTGGTAGCCATTTATGTGTTTAGTTTAACATTTTATTTCAACATTTGTTCCAATATACAAACCAATTTACTCGTTACTGGAGCGTTTAGAAGGTCAATAACATCTGCCACTGACTCACTTCATGGGCCGGTCATCCCCTGTGCCCCATACACCGGGGGGTATCACTATTCACACCAGAATAATAATAATAATAATATTGCCTTCAATTTATATAGTGCTTTTAATGTGAGGCGTACAATTCTCTCCACTCCAGCAAGACAGGACAAGGTAAAAAAAAATAGAAAAAAAATTATTTAGGTAAGTAAACTTACCTTTACTTAGAAATGAAGTCCATGCACTGCTCTTTCTGAAAAAAAAATAAATAAAAAAAAAATAAATAAAACTTGTAAAATAAAGCTTGTTTTCCCTAAAATGTTTATGTCTATGTATTAGGTGAATTTAAATGATAAAAACACCTGCAAAATGCCACGTTTGAGGCGACAGCTGCGCCAATAAAGTTTTGAAAATGTGGAAAGGCAAGTGACAAAACTAGTATGCAAACACGTCGAAGTGTTTATATGAAGGAACTGTGTATCGGTTTTCTTTGTGATGTTTAAGGTCCTTCGTGCGGCCCCATCGCCTGTAATGAAACCGTGGAGAAACTGATCAAACAGATCAAGCCTGAAGTCCAGATGCTGAAGGAGTGTTTGAACATGGTGAGCAAATGAAGCTTACGGGGATATTCAGCTAAAATCCTACAATAAATAATAATGCACACTTTGGATGGTTGTCATCTAACAAAGGACATTGCTTAGTTTTTGCTAAATTGTCATTTAAATAATGAAATTAGAACCAAAATTCAAAGGTTTGTTGATTTGTAATTTTGGGGTTGACTGTAGGTGTCAATGTGGATACAGCTACAGATCCCAAGAATTGAAGATGGGAACAACTTTGGTGTTGCTGTGCAGGTCAGCTCTGTTTTATATTTGTAAGAAAATAAGACAAGAACAGAGAAGGTGATAAATGTGGTAACATATTAGAAAACACAAGAATTATTGCTAATAATATAGCAGAATTAATTGTCAATGTAATGTAATAACAAACAAAATCCGAACTACGCAATTTAGGATTAGTTGTTTGTACCCCTATTCTTTTATTAATGCATTTGCAGTACCATGAAAAAACGCAAAGGTGTTAATTAACGTTAATAGATGCGCAGAGAGTGAAAGTCACGTGTTGTGTTCTATCCAATAGTCTGAGAGTACCAGTCGAGTCACGTGTTAGAAGTCACATGCTAGTCATGCAGCCAGACCCTTCTCCAAAAAACTGGAACTTAACAAACTAAAGGGATCTCTGTCTCATAGTTCATATTCCCTGTATGCCTAAGGTGAACTAGTCATTTGTAAGACAGCAGAAATTTGATTATTTTAACCAATATGATTTTTGTGCTCATTTGTTTAAACTCTTTGTCAAAATGTTTCTTTGCCCTTGTTCAGAAAATATGAATGATAGCACAAAAACTTTTACCCACTTATAGTTAGTGGTTGGGTGAAGCCCTTTACGTCAAAGAACCGTGTTTACTTTAGTTTAAATCATAATGACAACAGATACTTAATATTTAAAATCAATGACAGCCTGAAGTCTCTTGAGGTAGTTGTCGATGAGGTTCTTTATCATTTCTGTTGGTAAAGCAGCGCATTGTTCTTAGGAAAAAGCCTCCAACTCTTGTAAATTCTTGGGCTGTCTGGCATGAACTTCACGTTTGAGTTCTCTCCAGCGTGGTTCAGATGATATTGAGGTCAGGGGTCTGAGATGGCCACTGCAGAACCTTTACTTTGTTATGGAGAACCATTGACCAGTGATTTTGGCCTTATGTTTTGGATCGTTGTCGGGTTGAAATGTCCAGTAACGTCCCATGAACAGCTTCTAAACTGACAGGTCATATTTTCCCCCAGTATCCTTTGAAAACATGCTGCATTCATCTTTCCATAAATTCTGACCAAGTTTCCTTTGCCTTTGGAGCTCAAACATCCCCAAAACATCGGTGACCCACCTCATTGTTTTCACAGTGGGGATGGTGCTCCATTCATGTTGATTCTTTCCAAAAGTAGCGTTTATGGTTATGGCCAAAACGTCTCACCTCTCCAAATAACTTTGTTCCAGAAGTCTCTTGGCCGAATATTAAGCGGCTACTTTGTGGCATTTGAGTAGTAATGACTTTCTTCTGGCAATTTGACCATGCAACACATTTTCTTGAAGTGTTTCCTCTGAAAAAGCCACAACACATTTTTCCTCATGAAGCTATTTGTGGGTTTTTCTTTCCATCCCTAAAAAAACTTTCTGGCAGTTGTAGCAGAAATGTTTGTTTGTCAAACTGATGAAGAAGTGCAAAGTGGGGGATTCTGTTGGAACCCCGCTGATTGGCTTTCCAGGTTCCTTGGATACTTTTTATATCCTTTTCCTGTTTAGTACGGGTCAACTCTCATTTCTCGAAGGACCTTTGACAACTCTTTAGTTTTCCCCATCGCTCAAAATTCAAAAATGTCATGTTTTCAAGACAAAATCACCATGGAAAACATAAACAAATACAAGAAAAACAAAAAACAAAAACAGGGAAAACAAAAAAAGACTTCTGATCAGTGTCATTTGGAAAGTTTCTGTTGTCATTATGTTTTAAAATGAATAAACACAGTTGTTGGTTTCACTCAACCACTACAAGTAAAAAATGTTTTGTGGCTTTACTTCTGTATAAAATAAAATCACTGCTTAATTTGCCACGTGGTTTACATTCTGTGCAACATATCACAAATAAAGCATTAGACATCATTTATAGACAATAAACTTACAGTGCGAGTCTTGTCACTCTGGTAAATCTGTGTAACGCGACAATCTAGCAAACATTATTCTGGGAAGAAGGGATCTCATGTTACACTGTATTTTTTTTACAGTTTTGGCCCCAAAAACGTACATATTTACATGATGTGAATGTTAACTTGAATGATCAAATGTTATAATGTTGTGACAGGAAAAAGTTTTTGAGCTGATGACCACCACACGTACCAAAATCGAGGGTTTCCAGACACAGATTTCCAAGTAAGAGAATGCATCACAACCCTTTGGGGTCTCCCAATAAATACATCCAGTTTATTAGTGGGCACATTGTTAAAGATTATCATTGTATTAAGATAGTAAGTATTTTCGAATTTAACAAAACGAGAAATCACAAAAAAAACGTATCTCACACCATTACAAAGGGGTTTAGTCAAATGTTTCTGGTCCTTGCATCACCAAGCAAGCTGTACCTTTATCACCAGATTCAGTTATGTGAACAAAAGAGCCAATCACATCCTTTTGGAGGTCTTGTCAAAAAAAAAGAGAAAAAACAGAAACTTTGGATGTCGGTTTGTGAGCAAAACGACTGAAAGCTCTGGCACCCACAATTCACAAGATGAGGGGACAGTGACGTGGATAGAAGAGCAGGATCTGAGGAGCCGGTAGAAGTGGTAGTGGGAATTAAGTTGAATTCTAATCCATTTAAATTTGATTCTGTATTTGATTCCCATTATTCTGGATTATAATGGGTGCAATGAGGTAAGCAAACCATAGAGCTCATGAATGGATTTGCACGTTGTCGCTAATAAGCCGATGTAGATTTCAGAGAGCGGTTCTCTTGGGTTTACTTGCTGAATTGGGTCCAGCACTTCAGGGCCAATTACATTTTTGAGAAATTCCACTTTTTTCAACTTCCCCCGTAATTCTCCCAATTATTGGGAGAACTACGCTTGTCTAACTGTACGTGAATATTCATGAGCTGCTTTGCATTGACTATATATGGTGTGGACGAGGCTCACGCTTGCGTCCCATCTGTGATTCCTAAAGGGAAGTGTACTTGCAGGTGTGTATACGAATGGTTTTATCAATTTTTTTGTTGCGCCTGCAAATTTGACCTTTCTGATAGTCAGGATTCTACACACTCTTTTTATAAATGACACCCCGGAGACCCTCTGTGGAGCAACATACCCTTCTATAGGGCTGACCTGTTAACATAAAATAAATCTGTCATGAATTTGCAGGTCAACCAATAACGTTAATATTCAAAAATCTTGAATAAACATTATTAACGTTTTTTTTTGGTTATACTTCATGATTATACTAATGAAGTTATGGATAAACTTGAACATTACAAAAAAATCACATTATTGCCATTACTGGCTCCAAGCGAAGAAGATCCTGCTTTGGAAGAATTGAAGTCACAGATCATAAACCAGCCTGTCTTGGCTTTTCTCTCCCCCAGCACATCTCCAGCTGTAGTGATGCTTTTATCTCTTCGTTGAGCACTCAAAGCTCCAGAGTTTCCCTTTAATCCAAGCCTGTCAAGGGTTTGTCAAGATACTGTATTTGTTGATGCCATGGGAGCTTATGAAACTTTACCTGACCGTCTGCGGTGTTCTCATGGTTCATCTGAAATCTCTGTTTTCTCAAGTGTTCAATCATTTCATCCACAGTTTTGCACAAAAGCGCCCCACTCTCAATGTTTGTTGGCAGCAACATCTGTAATCATTTTTTTCTCTGAGCAGGATAATAATGACCAAAATAGACCTTCTCAAGGAAAAAGACCCCAAAAGGAAAGTAGTTCCTGCTCCCTCCATGGTGTGTGTAGAATGGTTAAACGAGTGAAAATTACACAATCAATGAACTAGGAAGTGCTCCTGTCTCCAGGGTGTGGAGAAATAATTTCGAAAACTGGGATTTGTGGTTACGCCGTTTGTCCACGCAAAGACGCTGCCTTGTTTTCGCATTTTTGAAAATAGTGGCAAAGGCGTATAGTTTTGAAAATGCTGGGTAGAGTGTTTCCATGTGGACACCGAAAATGGGGCTTTTGAAGTGGAACTTGTTTTTGTCCTGCACTTGGCATTGCTTTCCTTGTTTATAAGACCAAGTGTAGTGGCAACTGTATTGTTGTTTACTTTACTGCACGTACAGGATTTACATGAATATGTTTCCTGTTTGGTCATCGAACAGCAGCTCCCGGGTTTTTGCAAACTCAGTGCTGGATACTCATTTTAAAAATGGCACAAATCGACCGCAACCTGTAGGTTTGCTTTTGTCTTTACATTGTATTTGCAGATTTCGTGTGGATAGTTTATTTTTTTAAATGGCTAGGTGCTGACTCCATTTGAGAAGCTACAGTCACATCGTAGGTCTTAATTCTCAATTCAGATTTTATTATGAATATTTCTTGTAAGCTTATTCGGATTAATGATAATATTCTTCTATAAACTGGTTTTGTGGCTTTGGTAAAGATAATTTGTTATCCGAGCCAACTTCATTGGTATCAGTAATATTAAGAAAGAAGATTGTGAAGAAAAAGACCAAGGCAAATGGAATCTCGTGGAACTTCTTTAAATACACCTGTGAGCACCTTCCTGTATTGAAAGCACTGGAAGACTGTCTCCTCCAGCAATTGTAACTGTGAGAAAGGAATTGATGAAAAGCCATATCCAGTGGCACCCCGAGATACGAAACTAATCCGTTCCAGGGTGAGGTTTGTATCTCGAACATTTCATATCTCGAAGCAAGTTTTACATGTAAAACGCCTAATCCGTGCAACGGCTCTCAGAAACAACAGAATAAGTTGATGAAAACAATGGAAAACCAGAGAAAAATCAAGTAACATTTCTTCAATCCTTAAATCTACACATTGTTAATGTAATAAATGATAATAAAACAGAATAAAACACAAGCAGGATCCGGCAGCGGAGCGCGACATCAGAATTAGCAAGTGGATAACAGAGCTGTTTGTGGTTGTTCGTATCTCAATTTTTTCAATCTCGAAGCAAAAAAAATTCATTAGCATTCTGGGGTACCACTGTGCATCCATCCTGGCCATTCAAACCCAGGTCGCTTTGAAAATTTTTTGATACATATTCGATCTTGGACCACACATGAAAGTGACCTGGGTCTCATTTGAATAAAACGTAATTGAGCCGTTCAGACTCCTGTGAAAACATTAGATACAGGTCACTACCAAAAAAATTCCATTGACTTAAATGGGATCATGAAACTCCCAAAATTCCACATTGCCTACGAGTTATGTGGCCACCCCATTAACCTTTTTATCCAGGGCATAATGTCCATTGACTCCAAGTGCTTTTTAAGGAAATTATCAATAAGAGATTGTTTTATCTGGAGCATTCCTCGAGATCCGTTAACTTTGATTTCAGACTTCCCTGCAGATGAACAGATTGGTTAAGAGCTTTTATTCATTTTACGGATCCCTCTTTAACTGCAGAGATCAAGCTTCCAGCTTCGACATCATTCACACTTGTAAGGTTTAAATCAGTTCAAGTCCTTTTTTCCAAATAATCTCTGATTTGATCTTGGAAGGTATTTAATTCAGTGTTTTTAAGTCTCTACATTGTTGTTGATTGGCTAAATAGGTGTTATTTGTTATTGTTTTCCTTTGCCAGAGCATTTTCCTATATAGGTTTCAGTAGTTTGTTATCTGAACAGGTACAAAAGTATAGACCAGCTCTCTGGTAACCCCCTTTATGTGGAGAAGAGGTGGAAGTTGGGGTAACAACAGGTTTGGACAGAGTTGAATTGAATCTGCTTAAAAATGGGCGTGTACCGCTACGCAGAGTAGGTTGGGGTGTGGCTTGGTATATTAACAGCCGATAAAATGCACCCTTACCTGCACTGAAGTGGGAAAGCTCATAAACCAACATTGTTTTGCAATGCCCAAGTCCACCATTTTTCCAGTTCTTTTTTTGAGGAAAATGCTCAAATCCATAGTTTTAAGATGTCATGTGTTGGTGGCCAACCAGTCCACCAGTTTAGCTCTGCCTTCAACACGAGGAAAGCCATGTATACCCTCAACACCATGAAAACAACACTTGCGAACCATTCTAAACTCCAAACTAGTGTGCTGTCTTGCAACTTGACAGGACTTGCATTGCATGAATTCTCAGAAGTTTCTCAGCACTGTGTTCTTCCTCTGAGTCAAGGAAATATTGACGCAATGGTGCTCCTTTTCTGAAGATGGTGTTTGTGGTACACTCCACTCCACTCCACACAGGAAACAGTAAAGAAGAAGACGACGACAGAATAGAAATCAAAGAACACATCGAAAAATCCTGGATGTTTATTCTGTTGACTGATCATAGGGAGCTGTTTGACAAAAAATGCGGAGAAAATGGAGGATTTGTGATGCGTAAAGTCACTATGAAAATGAGTGCCATCTACTCACGTCACCATAAGAGCCAGCTTTCTTTTGGTCATCCTCCTTGCTAACAACGGATCTGATATGGCAGTGCAGAGCTTTTTTGTTTTTTTTTGCACCACTTTTTGTGATGTCCTGTTGGCGCCCATGGTTTTTCTATCAAGGCACGTTGTCGCACTAAACTGGAAAGTCAGATTGTGTGTTGAAGCATCGTTATTAAATAATACATGGTGTCTTCTCATTGGATAATAGAGGTCAGGCTCATGAATAATGAAAATACAGATGAATCAAAGAAGCCGTGAAAGAAAATGTCACATCTTCATGAACAAAAGATAGAAATTACCCAGTTTTACACACAATAAATGGACTATAAATTGTCCAACACATGTAAATCTCAATGTTTACATCCTGTGTATCGTGGCCCTTTAAGTACCTGGTATAATAAGATTATTAATGTGTTTGGCTTCTCCCGTAAGATATTTAAGAAACAACCATTAATGAAAAAGTACATTTGTAAGCAACTTTTACCAGAATAAGTCAATTCACCACAACTTACTCAATTAAAGTGTTGCCTGATTTTTAACTGTATCGCCCTCTGTTGTGTTTGGTCAGGTACTACAGCGAAAGGGGTGACGCAGTATCCAAGGCATCCAAACAGCCACACGTGGTCAGCTGTCCAATGGGTTACATTTTTTCCAATACATTCAGTTTAGAAATTTTATAACTCCTTGATTTTTTGTTACTTGTCTAAAGGGAGACTTCAGGCAGCTTGTCCATGAGCTTGATCAGCACCAGTACTGTGAGTTACGCATCATAGTCCTCGAGATACGTAACACCTATGTACGTTTTTGTCAAGTTACTCAGCGCATCTTTTATTTCAAGTAAGCGTGTTCAGACTGATTTCATGCATTTGTTTAATTCTAGGCTATGCTCTATGATGTCATCACCAAGAACTTTGACAAGATTAAGAAGCCCAGAGGAGACTTATCTTCAAAAGCACTTATCTACTGAAGACCAGGCCTGATCTGCTCTGGAAAGCTCATAAACACTCTCACATGACATTTTAAGTGTCACAATCACAGTTGCTCTGCTGTGACTTTTTAATTTGGGGGGCAGGATCTTCTGTAACACAGTTTTTATTCAATAAAAATTCACATCAGCTAAATGTGGTCCTGGTCATTGCTTAGAGCTAGAAAAATGAAACGTTTTACAAATAATACGTTGGAAAATCACTGATAAAATGGATAATATACATTTATAGAAATGAAAAACAGATCTTTGTTCCAATATTTGTATACTTTATAATAACGAACACAATGTGAATTAAAATAATTTTAACATTATGCTTTGATTAGTAGAAGGAGGAAATTTGATTAGCTGCTTAGAGGCATTTGAAACGTTTGTATAAGTGAAATACGTACCTGAGTTAGAACAGGAAGTTACATCGCAAACAGGAAGTCACCTGACAGCTACACACTTGAGACAGTTGATTTTCGGCACCCCCTGATTTTGGGCAGATGTTCATGAGGAAGATGATTTTTGATGGTCATCCATATTTTTTTACAGTCCATGGTTTTAATGTATCCATCTGTATGTGTACATTTCGTGGACATCTCACGGCAGGGTCGAGACTCACAGGGTGGAAGGGGCCCACACTTAGACCCTGCACAGGGTGTCTGCCCCCCTATATGCCCCGTGGCCAACCTGAGCAGCAGCCCCCCTACTGGACAGGGCACTATGTGGTGCAGGCCCCTGCACATAGGCCTTGAGGCCAACCTGAGCAGCGCTTCGGGCAGGGTGCTCCTTAAGGCACCAATAAGGCCCTTTGCCCTACTGGTCTAATGATGTACTCACTGAGCCACAGAAAAGCCATGCCGACTAATTCACCGTACAGCAACTTAGAAAACACAAAATTAATTTAAAGTTTTTAATTTACAAGAGCCACTTCCACTGGGCTCATGGCTTAATCAGTACAGCATTGCTCTAGAAACCCAAAGTTTGTGAAATGCAAGAACAGAGTAAATGTAAATGTCCCTTGACATTTTCTCTTGGGATGGAACTTCTTGCCAAAGGCATAAATGTAAATAAATTTTATCTACATTTATGTAAAAAAAAAACCCCACATACTTCTGCTAATTATTATTGATATTGTGTTTAATCGTTATTATTCTGTGTTTACTATTACCACTGTTTACTATTGGAACCGATGTGCCATATCTTCATCTTAACTTTAGAAAATCATAGAGACTTGGGGGTTGGTTTAAGTGAAATTGACAACATTAAAATAATAGCTTTGTTTGCGTGTAAACTTTAGACATGTAGATAGTTCTGGTGTTTAAACCCAATTGTAGCGCAACTAGTGTCGAAAAAATCTCTGGAATCCAATGATCAAAAACATCACATTTGATGGCTGCAGGGTCATAATTACAGAATGGGGAAATCACCACAGAAGCTGCAAAAATACATGTTACTAATAAGCAATTTGTTTCGTGTTTTTTTTTCTCTACATTTTAAGGGTGTAAAAGGTTGTGACATTTGTTCTGTGGATGTGCCTGACGCAAATGGAGACAAAAAAAATAAAGGTCATTCAAAAAGGCTGTTTTACAGAAATATTACAATCTCTATATTAGGGGTGTAACGGTACGCTAAAATCGTATTCGGTTCGGTACAGTGTCTTGGAGAGTTCGGTTCGGTTCATTCGGTTCGGTACAAAACAATAAGAACTTACATAATCTTTATTTTGAAAAGCTGCCAATACACAGTAGAATTCTTGCATAAAATAAATAAAAGTGACACATTTGGGTGATATTTTAAATAAATTGCACTCTTTATTAAGAAAAACACATTTTTTTAAATAAAAAATGAAATACTGCAACTAGTTAGGATAGATTACCTATCCACATTTTCTGAAGAGAGCATAGATCTGGTTGCAGTGACAATATCTCCAGCAGTAGAAAATGTTAGATGTGTTGCCTGCCCGATCTCCGTGGAACAATGTCGGCATACAACTTTAAATTTATCCACTCGTCTATCCCCGTTATGTATTTTAACAGAGAAGCCAAAGTGTTCTCAAACACGAGACCGTAGTGAGGTGAGAGGGTCTTCAAGCTCTGGCTTCCCTTTCGCTTTTGCCATGCCATTTTCCTACTCGTGCTCGTGCTCGTCACTCAATAGCGTCCGTGCGGAAACTCGCCTAGGAACATTGTTCCGCTGCGCTTAATATCGCGCTAATAATAGATTTATATCATTTAATAAAAATACCGAATACCGAAACGGTACGCAAGTGTACCGAACCGAACAGGCCGTACCGAAACGGTTCAATACATACCGTGAACCGTTACACCCCTACTCTATATGTCGTTTTTGTCTAGACGTTAAGAATCCAACAATTGAAATAAATGCTTTAAAAAAGCTGTAATATGGACAAAAAGATCAGAACATCATTGTATGAGTCGAGCAGTGATTTCATCAGAGAGATCTTTTATTGAAAAGTCAGTTTGAGTGAACGAATGAGTTAAACAGATTCAATTTAAACATTAAATTATCTAGTTGGAATAAAAAGAAATTGTGAATGACTGTCCCCTTAGTCAATGAGAACTAGGCACCAGCAGACCCAACTTTAATATAGATAAAAGGGAGTGAAGATTACTCGTTTCTTTCCAAATATTGACATATCAGACTGAATAAAAGCTAAATGCACTTAAATCACATATAAACAAATCTCAACAGAAAAAACTATTGCATAAATCCTCACATTCCACCAAACTCTCTTTAGAGGAACACCCATTTTTTTATTCATTCTCCATATCCCTAGAAATAATACGTAGAGTTTTCGCCATTTTGGAATCTTTTCAGCTATTCTCCAGATCTGGTGATAGCATATTTAGGATACATTTTTTTTCTGTTCAAAACTTCAGAAGTAACATTGTGTTTTAATACAAGATGAATGATTTTGATATTTTTATTGATCTTTTCTCAGCTGATGTCAAAAACAATACTACAATGAAGTAGTGCAGCCTGCTTTATAACTATTTTCTTTGCAGAATATTTTTATTAAAGTAGTATATTGACAGACATCTTCAATTCTAATTGCACTAGTAAGAACACTTTCTCTAACTGTATTTGACCAGTCGACCATTTAAAGAGATCATTGGTGTCTCAGTGGGTGGCGTCACACTCTATGTCCTCATTTATCTCTAATGTACATTACTCCTCGTCAAATGAACAGTGAATGTCTGGACTAGTCATATTATATAATATACAGTGAACCATCGCTACGACGCATGGTTCGACTATCTCGGGTTCACAACTTTGCAGATTTTTCCCATTACATATGTATATTCCAAGAGAAAATGTATAGCGGATTTTCCGGATTTCCCCAAATATTTCATTAATTCCATTAATAATTATTATTTATCTGCTAGTACTGTTGGTGTACTGTATGTAGATATCTGTACATTACTGTAAAGGGTGGTTTGTAAAGGGAGGGTTTTAAAAGTCTGAATACCTGTTAAATAAATACTGTAAACATGGTGTCTCTACTTCACAGATTTTCAGCTATCGCGGGCAGTTCTGGAACATTTCTACCGCGATAAACGAGGGTACAGTCCAGCGGACACCTGCAATTAGAATTACGACTAGAAAGAGGTTTAAATGTTAAAAGGGCTTGTGGCCCTTGATGCCTGGACACAAAGCTGATTGCGAGACGTAGGGGAGAGGCGTTTTATAGCACCAGAAGGGATCGAACGAACAACGTCGCTAAAAGGGACCTGCAATAGTCACTTGATTTGTTGCTAGATTTTTTTTTAAGTCAGTAGGCGGTCTCAAAAGTCCTTATACGTTAAAGTCTTGATTTGGAGGTGACGGCAGATTCTGATAGAGTCTGAAACTATGTGATTGGATAGGGACATCCATACCTAAAAAACAATTATTCGCCATGTTCAGCTCATGCCGAATAGGTTGACTATGGGCAGTGCATTTAATCCATGGGCAGGGGCAATTCCTTAGTTGTTATGCTGTAATGGAGTATAGTTTTCATTGACTGTGTATAGCATGGACAAAGTGTCAGTAACGTCACCCATTGGTTTCTGGCAAAGTCAAATGAGGCTCAGAGTGGCGTGTCTTTGTCAGCCAGTGTCTTTATGAAAGTGCGCCACTTTCTGGTAATCGAAAATGGGCAAAACAAACAAAAAAACTGCAAGGAATAGCAAGTTCATCAGATGAAATGTCAATTATCTGCCCCTCAAGAAACCACACCCTTAATTATGCAAAACGTTTCATAAAAAAACTTTCTTTTTCTGCAGGTCTTACAACATAATGTAACTCTTAAAAAAAGACTTGTTTTAAATAGAAAAAATAATGGTGTGTATATGATTTGCTAAGCTATGCTAAAATTTTTAAATTTAGTTTAAAATGATTTATAATTCAATTGTCAGGTTGATTTCTGAGATAAGATTTAAAAAAAAATACTCACAAGAGCATTCTCTCCTTCAGAGAGGTCCTTCTCTGTAGTATGCTTTCCCTCCCCCTCTTTTGTCTGTTCTGAAAGCAACATTTAGTTCAGCTGATAGCATCTCTAATGTTTAAGCAAAATAAAACCACATTCTCTGTTAAATCTTCTTAAACCTTGCTTTCCAAAGTCTCCGACCACCCATCTTCTTTGTTTTCAATGTAGTATGCGTTCAGCTGATAGCATCTCTAATATTTAAGCAAAATAAAACCACATTCTCTGTTAAATCTTCTTAAACTTTGCTTTTCAGAGTCTCCCCCGCACCATCTTCTTTGTTCTCAATGCAGCATGTGTTTAGCTGATAGCATCTCAAATGTTAAAGCTAAATAAAGCTTCATATTCTGTTAAATCTTCTTAAACCTTGCTTTCAGAGTCTTTTACTTGGTTTTTGAGTTAATATTCAATAACACAATGCTATCACCAGATAGAAAAATTATTATCTCAGGGGGAGATGAATGCGCAGATGTCAAAAAAATGGAATGTTCCATCAACATCTCTAAACCCATGACTGCTCTAGATCCATCACACGCACGCACACACACACCCAACATTTTGACAAAGCAAATCATCTCTTTTTACATTTAACTACAAAATCCTAGAAATTAATAGCAATAAAATATCTTACAATATTTATGGACCACCTTTACTCCTCTTTTATATTCAAATCATGTTGTATTTCATATTACACAGATGTTAAAGTTTCTCATTTAGATGTTTAAAGCAAAGCAAATGAGTTGTGCTGTTCTGAAATCATGCACCAATTCTTACCTAGTTACTAATCTTAAACCTGATTTTTAACGACATTCCTGAAACAGTGGGTCTAAAAGAGAAACCAGACACTTGGTTCTTTCCATTAACTAAATGCCACTGATCTGTTAAGTTCAATCATCTTTATTGCCATCAGAGCAAACAGAATCGAAATCCCCTTTCTCTCTGCATTCCTCCATGATCCCAATCCAGCTGTTAGGAGACCATATACCTCCGTAGTCAACAGCCCTTCCGTTTCTTTTCCTCCACATCCAGGTTCAACCTCTCTCGGTCCATGTCTAGAAGGTGGTTCTGTGTGTGCTCCCACATGCGTATGGCACCATCCCACTTTAACACAGTGAAGAGAACATTTCCATTTATGCGTTTAGCAAACCCTTTATCCAAATACAATGAGTTAATTCAATTGGAAGGGGACTGGGATGGCCATGGGAGGAGCTTGATTCTGTGTTTTGAACAATTTCTGTAAAGATTTGGCCAAATGTTTAGGGTCATTTTCTTGCTGAAACAACCCAACTTTATCGGAAACCTTTTAACATGACAGCACTTCAATTTAAAAGCACGCCAATCCAGCATTCAGACCATTGCAAAAACATTTATACTAAAGGTACTCTCTAGAGACGAGCCTCTTATCCACCTCCTCTGCGTCCATTTTCGATTCTCTCACTGCAATTTATGTGCATCACGTGCACCACAAAGCCCAAGTATCTCTAGAGGACATGTTTAATTATATAAAGCCCAAATCAGACCAGAGTCGGCAGAAAACTGTGAAACAGGCACAAGTGAAGAAATAACACAATTCATAAAGTCTAAAGTGACAAAAAGTCCTTTTTTTGGTCTTATCCATACTTCTTTGCAAGTCGAACAAATACAAAAAAATGTGTTGCGTTAACCTCTTAAGCCCTGAGGCCTATTTTCCGAAAATCCTATACTTTTACTTTTTAAGGCATTTCTCAGCTTTTACAAGGTCTAAACTGCAAATCTTGGTATCAAAATGAAGATAGGTTCTTGGGGAGTGGTGTGGATGAGTTAATTTGACAGTCAAGAACACTGGGTAAGAGTAATTGATGTTGGAATGGCCAAAAAATGAACTCCGCCTAAAAAAAAAAACATGTTTCCTCCAATATCTCCTTATGTTACTTATAACGAAGCAAATAAACACAATCAATTGTAACCACTACATGTCAAGAACATCTGTAGCAAGTTTGGTGTTCATACTACAAGAAACTAATATTCTGTAAAGGTTTTGATTGAACAAAGTTCAGGCGTAATCCATGTTGGCACAGTTTGGCACAATTTGGCACAATAATTGAAATATGGAAAAAATCTTGTCCAAAGCTTCAGCTTAGTTAATAGTCTTCTTTTGTTGCTTATGGGACATGATTTCAGCAAAAAAAACTCCTAAAGAAACGCTGTAAAAGGGGGGTAGAAACTCATTTACGCCATCTTGCTGCGCTTTTGGGAACCTTTCATTCACAAACGCTTTCGACGTCGAGCTTCTGCATGTCCCTACCCCCCGACCATCTGTCCAATCCGGGAGCTCTATATATCGCTGGAAAGCTCTGATTCTGAGGAAACCAATCAGCTTAACCATTTAGAGACTGACTGGATCACGCGCAGCGTGGAGAGACGTGCTCTTACGCACGGGGAGTCATTCCATATTTGGTGACGTAAGAGGAGCACTGGAGCAACAGAAAAAACACAAAATGGACTTTTCGCGAAGCTATCGACCGGACATAACAACAAACGGACTTTTATCGCTATGGAAATAACTTTTTGTTGAAAAAACGGCAAAGGTAAGACAAGATTTACATGCTTGCTTGGTTTTCGCTGGCGTTTTTTCGGGGAACTTTCGCTCCCTGCTCTGAAATACTTCATGCAATGTAAATGAGTTGCATATCGCTGGATTCAGCTGGTTGTTAGCTTTCATTTAATGTCAAGGTTTGGGTGTTTCCGTTTATATTGTGGATACATATCGCACATAAACAAAAACGTGGTCATGAATTATACTCCGGACATGTTGTTGTTTATTTGCATGGCGTTCGAGCTGTGGTTAACGGATATGAAATTGAATTAGATACGTTTTTAGAGGAGTTTCCGCTGAACACAACAGTATTTAATATGTGTGGGTTATTCTCAGGGTTAGTGAGCTATGATTGAAAATGTAACGCACAATGGGGCAAGTCCCCGGT
Source organism: Danionella cerebrum (assembly GCA_007224835.1). Lineage (NCBI taxonomy): Eukaryota > Metazoa > Chordata > Actinopteri > Cypriniformes > Danionidae > Danionella > Danionella cerebrum. The sequence continues at coordinate 85,740 of SRMA01026458.1, forward strand.
ACCGGGGACTCTCGGGCTTAAGAGGTTAATGACATGCATACTATGATGAGCTGCGGGACGAGATCAGCGTTGCCATGTGCGACTCATCAGCCTGTGCACTTAAACATGATGGGTGGAGAGTCACACCGTTTAGTGTACGGGAGAAGGCAGACTATTTCCTTCCAATGGGAGCAGCCAATGGACACCACGAGAGCCATCGGGAGCTGAAGGAGCCCAGGAGGTTGCCACCTACCGGGTGTCAACCTGTTACACAGGTGCAGAATGCGGTGCCTTCTGGCGAGGGGGGCGAGACACACAAATACTCAAGAAAAGCCTTGCGTCTCATGATTAACCTCCCCTCAGAGCAAAGCTTATTGGAGGGGGTTTTGGGGAGTGTGACGAGCCACGGGGTGTGATTAGCATTGCCAGGTGTGTCTAATCAAGCTGCGTGCTCTAAAGCACGAGCAGCCGGTGAGAAGAGTCACACCGTTCAGCGCAAGAGAAAGTGGACCCTCCACAGGGAGCAGGGATGCCGCGAGAGCCACTGGGAGCCGAAGAGTGTCACCGCCAGGCCGGATGAGTCACTGGGTTTGGCTGGTTTCCAGTCTATTAGAAGAGCGTGCCGGGGATGGACCGCTCATATTCCTACAAGAAGTTGACGAGTTGGCGCATGGACTCAGTTAACTCGGAACGCGGAGTGGAGCATGGCACATGCACCAACACAGCAAGGTCCCACTCTGAGCCGCGCTCGCCTAACCTGCTCACCACCATTTCAGACAGAGCGCTGCGTGTGTTATTGAAGTGATGCCATATGTTAATATGCCCATAATGCCCTGCCTTGCCTTGAACAGTGCCAGTATGTTTGCGTCTCTCTCGCCACCTGCTACAATACATACATGAATACCGTTGGTGGCTTAGTTGATAGATAAAAAAAACAACTAATTCAAATACTTGAATCAAACATTTACTTACAGAACTGCTGACCATGTTGTTGTTATACGGGTGCCAGCTGACGTCCCTCACACATGCGTCATGATTGGACAATTTGGCCACAACAGCCCCTGTCAAGACATCATAAACTACCAAAAAAGATGAGAGAGGTGAAGTTACATGGATCAAAAAGCCACCCCTGCCGGAGCGCTTTACTAGAATTTGAATATTAATTGTTCACTTACTGATGATTTTGCCTGTTGAACAACCTGTGTAAATAAATTTCTGGCCAGTGCTGAATTCAGGAGAAAAGCGGCAGCGAATGAGTGTATGCAGAACCCCATGACCCCTGTAGGTCATCACAGAGGTGTCTCCTGTTAGCTTATGCTTCTTAAGTGCTGCACAGTGACAGAATAGCAAGTTAAAGGTTATCCGTGTTTAAGTTCATTTTATTTTATTTAGTTTTACCTCTCTGAGGAACCTGCTGCCAGCGGTAGTCCCAGTTCTGTTGGGTGACAGCGAGTCGTGAGGCTGCGAGTCCCTCTTTGGGGGAAAACTTCCTCACATCCCAGAGCTTGATGGTCTGATCTTTGGAGTTGCTGATTAAGTACCGGGCATCACCCTTTAAATATGACAACATAACACTGTCATACTTCATGCCTAAGGCATTCCTTTTAACCCACAGAGATCTGGTGGTTTTTGGGGTGTTTTTTTATTAGTTTACAAATGGCTCTAATAAATTACCTTTAAAATGTTTTTTTTATGGCATGCTTTTTGGTACAACCCCAGCGTCTTTTAAAGCAAATATTAAAAGAGCTCCAAAGGATCAAGCCCTGAAGGTGCCCAGAATCCTCTTGAAATTGCTGGGGAAAAAATTTAACTATTTTTATTGTTTTCCAGACTTGCGAGCCCTTTTGAAGAAAGTCACAGAATTTCACACATATCAGACCTGGTGAAAATTTATGTCTGATTGGCTCTTTAGCGCCACCTAACACGTGTTAGCTTAAGGTGCACTAACAGTTTGTCATAGGTGAATTAAATTTGGTACACATATGAAGGGTACCAAGACTTAAATATAAGTAATATTGATTCCGTTTCCAAAATCGACAGGGAGTCGCAAAAAAGGCCACTTTTGCTCTTGTCATACTTTCATGGACTCCTGCTAGAGATTTCATCTGTTCATTTCCAAACTCCTTCAGTATTAGCTAAAAGCATATGGGATGTTAAATTGTGATGCTTTTGCTGTGACTTCTTTTAACAAAGCGTGCACAGTGTTCGTCAAATTTGGAAAGTTTGGCATAAACAGTTATTTATATCTCTGGCATGCAATGTCCTATCGGCTTGAAATTAAAATGGGCAGACGTATGCAAGAGACCAAGAACAACAAATAAGTCAATTAGATTGAGTTTCTAAAACCAACAGAAAGTGAATTATTTAGTAAAAAAAAAATGGCACTTTTGCACTTACCTTTTTCATACTTTAACAAAATCCTCGTAGAGATTCACCTCAAAAGTCCATCAGTCTTATCTTAATGTATGTGGGATGTAAAATTGCGATGCTTTTTGGACCTTGTTGAACTGTATACGCACAGAGGCCATCGAAACTCGACATTTTGCCATAAAGAGGAAGTTAATGTAACGCAGCCATACAATGTCTGAAACTTACCAGCTATGTTAACATTCCAGCTCTGAACACATGTACAACATACACTCACAGTTATAGTGCCACCAGGTGGTGACAAGAAGAACAGAATTTATGATCAGAATTTATATCACTCATTTTTTTTCCAGTTTGACTTACGTGACAAGAAAATTAGCCAAAACAATACTGGAAAACATTTAGACTCATAAGCATCGCCTGGGGGTCATGAACCTTTGAGATGTGGTTTAATTATATGATTTTTATTTATATTGTTCTGTAAACTTAACACTTATCGGTTGAATAAGTCTTCTAAATAAGGATCGCTCGTAGCGCATAGCCTGACGAACTGGCCACCGGAAAGCGATAGCGCCCGAGCCACTTTTTTGCTACTATATGTTGTGTATGTTCTTTGTTTAGTAATGAACCATAGCACCCTTTCCTTCTGCGTCATGCTCACACTTGCCTCAGTGACCTTGCTCCTGTGAATAGTTTCTATTTTATTTTAGTCATTTATGCTCATTATGTGGAGTAGATAAATAACAGTGTTTGCATTTAGTAAAATAATGTCCTGCAAATAGTTGGGATTGTCTCACATCCCGCATATGTGAACTGTACAGCCAGCACCCCGTCCACTCAATATATAATATTATAAATACAGGCAATATAAAATCTATGCACTTTGTGTTCATTTCTGTGTGAAATGGCCAAATAAAAATAGAACACAAAACGATAAGGTCTCCAATGCCAAGGTGAATCGGTATAGTATATATATATATATATATATATAATAATTATTATTTTTAAAAACAACAAAAAGTACTTATAAGTGTACTTATATTAGTACCTTATAATGTGTACAAAGAAACACATTGGCATTGCATTGGGATTTATTCGGTAAGTGCATTTTCTATTGTAGTTTATTTTTTTCTTAGCGAATAAAAGTTTACACACATCTTGCCGTTTCCCTCCAGGGTTTTTTAATGTGACATTCCAAAATGGGAATAAAAAAATAAATAAAAAATAGGTGGATGGAACTATTGACTTCAATGTATTACTCCTGTTTCTCCCCTACATCGATTGAACTGTGGAGGTTTTCCTTATCTCCCTGTATTCCTGTCCACCCTTCTCATTTGGATTCATTGGGTGTTTACCATTTTCCCTGCAAATAAAATCTTGTTTGTGTACTGGATTCAACTCTGATACCTAGACATTAAAATCAACTAAACTGTTGGCAGATGCCATTAAAATTGTGAACTCACACTTTTAAATATTTTTTTAATAAAAACTAACTGCTGTTTTTATTTTAATATCCACGTTATTTTGGCAAATAGTCCAAAATGATTATTCAGTGTCTTCTTGAAAAAAAGCTTTGGGTTGGATTAGTCTAATGTACCTTGCTATGAATGAAGGTGATTCCATCTCTGTGACCAGCCAGGTGTCCAACCGGCTGAGGTCTGTCCTCTCTGAGTGTCCGTCTGTCCCACACTTTACACAGAGCATCATCACTTCCAGAGAAAAGCAGCTGCGATGAGCTGTCTGCGAACGCTACTGCATTCACATCATCCTCATGAGCGTCGATCTTATACAAAAGAAAAAGTGCTGACGGTAAAACATTTGTAAAACTTATGCCATAAGGAGTTACAGAAAAGATATTCTCCAAATACTTGATTAAAGATATTATTCTTGTTTGTTGTTGCTGTTTTTAGAATAAAATTATTGCAGGGTTCCTAAACGTCTCTTGAGCAGTGTGGCTACAGGGTTTGATATGTATATAGGCTGGAATACTTGTAAAGTAAGAAGCAAAACTTTTGTGATCCATGTCTGAAGTTGTACAATCCTTCAGTACCCATCACTCCTTGTGTATATAAGCATGACTTCCCCTCAGAATGAAGACCTCTACACACCAAACAAAATTTTCCTGCGACAACACGCCTTGATCGAAAACTATGGGTGCCAATGGGAGCTTACACATCTGACCGAATGACTTGTGCCAAGGAAAAAAGAGTTTGGCTCTACCATATCGGATCATATTTTCGCAAGGAGAACGACCAATGAAAGCTGGCTCATTTGATAACGCAAGTAGGATGTAAAAGAGCAGCTTGGTGGCCACTTCCCACATTTTCATAGTGATTTTGTACAGGAAACCGGAAGGAAACAAATAAAAGGGCTTCCTGTGTTCAGCCATCAACCGAATAAACTGCATGACGACCCTGATTTTGTTTTTTGTGTTCTTTGATTTCTTCCCTGTCACAGTCTTCATCCTGTATCCCCATGTGCCGCGGAGAGCATCTGTTAGTGCTGGACAATCAATCGAAAAGTAATCACAAATGACATTCTGAACCTATAATAGTTTATCAGGACAAATCATATTTAATACCTTAATTTTATTCATTCATTAATATATCTTATTATTCCTATTAACAGTCATTTGATTCTGAAAGTTAAACATTCTGATTAGCAAACTTTTCACAAATGTTTTTTTTTAAAACAAAAACAATCAAATTTGAACATTTTTTGGTACACTTTGGAACAAACCTTTCGCTTTATATTGAAACTCCTTGAGCATCCAGTTTAACTACAAAACTAAACAGTGGGTTAGATGGAATAATTATCTATAGTATTTCTGAAAAAGGAATTAAACAACATTACACTGCAGTATTAAATAAACGTAAGAAAAAATAAACTTTTCTACAGTCTGCTGATTTCCTGTTTTACTTTCCACGCAAAATCTGCCTCTGATTTAAGACAACAATTAGCTTCATACTGAAACTTCAGCCTGAGAAAGTGTCCACTTTAAAAAAGGATACCGAAAGAGATATTGTTACCGTTATTGCCCTCGAATCATCATGACTAGATGGGGAAACCCAAATCTAGCTTTTCATGTGGCGTTCCTGTGGCTCGGTTGGTAGAGTATTGCGCTAACAACGCTAAGGTTGTTAGAAAGCAAGAATTGACAAAAAATGTGTTCATTCATTCAAATGTAAGTTGCTTTTGATGCATAAATTTAAAACCATCAACAAGCACAGAACACTGCACCACTCAAACTCCCCAGTTTACGGTTTTAACATTTCTATGTTTGTGGGCGTCCATGCCTTCTCTACTGCCTTTAATTAGATTAGAAGATGTGCGTGGATAAAAATGACACACTTTAGGTTCACCGTACCTTTAGTGTTCTTTTGTTTTGCTCTCGATCAAACACATAGAGGCAGCCATCATTCGCACTGTTGATGAATATATACGAAAAAATAAATATGAGTAATATTTAAAACAATCACTGTTCCTGATCAGAACCAAACCAAATTTTTGACAGCATTTCCTTTAGCATGTATGATACATTGCTCAGGATAAAATGAGTACACCCCCTTCCAAAAGTATGAATTTAATCCAGAGGTGCTCACACTTTTTCAGCTTGCGAGCTACTTTTCAAATGACAGAGTCAAAGTGATCTACCCTCTACAAAAATGTAAAACATCAATCAACAAACAATTATTTTCAACTTTATTGAGAATTGACAAAACACACATAATAATTAATTATTTACATTTTTGTAATAACGTGAGTTTAATTTGATGACTTGCACTGAATTGAATCATTAGAACAGTTGTGTGTGACCTGAATTTGGTGATAATAGAGTGATTTTTATGGGAGCAATTGAGCTTTGATCCAAATAATCAAGAATAAAAATGATGCTCTAATAAATTTTTATATTTTTTATTGAAACTGAGTCGTGCAGTACAATATGCAGGTGAGGAGTGGCGTGTTGCTTAATTTTGGTTGTAATAGAGTAATTTAGAATGAAGTTATGAAGCATATTCTGGGTAAAACATATTTTGGATCTGGTCATTTGCAGACGGTCCCTAAGCGATTCCATGTCAGCGGGTTGCTCATAGACGGTAATGTGTTTCTGCGAATGCCGAGGGAAACTTGTTTTGATAAAAAACGTTTTGTAGTCTGTCCGCTACATCACACAGATTAAAAATAGGTATTATTTGTTTACTAAGAACATTCTGGTCTCGAGCTATTGATCAGAGAAAACCGAATCCGTGAATCTGCAGCTAACTTTACTGAACTGTGACGGGATGGATGATCGGCTGATATTGTTTCCGGTAGCACCTCCACGATCGACCGGTCGATCGCGATCGATGTAATGAGCACCCCTGATTTAATCCATAGCTCAATAAACAAAAGAACAATTTCCGAGATGGTTGCACTTCCATCTTTCTTAAATTGTTGCATCAGTTTTGACTGATACGTAAAGCTTTGCTGATCTCCTTCACCTTTTTGTGTAAAGAAACTATTTCCTTTCTCAGATTTTGTGACATTTCTCTTCCATGGGGAGCCATTGCTGACAGCATCAAAGTGGAAGGGCTTTTCTTTGTTAAGTGATACCCTTTTATACTCGCCTGTCTGCTGGCAACCTCCTAAATGAATCATTAGTCTCACCAATGCCTGTTAATTACAATTTTATAGGCTAGAACTGTGGCTTTCCTCCAAAGACTATAAAAAAAACTATTAAAACTACAGAGTATTTTGTAGCACAGTATCTCATAGAAAATGTTGATTCTCGAAGAAAACTAAAGGTTTTTTGACAAATGTGGTGGGGTGTACTCATTTATGCAAAGCACTGTATTTTGTGTATCTTTCAGATGCAATAAAAGATAAATCACAATTGGGAGGTTTGACATAGAATCTTTCTGTATTCTGCAGAAACTAAACACAGATAAGGCAAATCAAAATAAAATACCGACCCGCCTAAGATTTCTTTTCCATCGGTGGAAGCAGTCAGCGAAAAGACACAGAACCTCCGTTCATCAGGACTGAAAATCACAAACAGAACACACAATCTGCATAAAATATGTGCAATGATTCAGATCTAAAAGTTAATTTATTAAATATATACATATGAAATTCATAAGCTTGCTCAAGGATTAAACGCTACACAAAACGACACAGAATACTATTTCAGGTTAAAAATGATTTGAGCATTGTAGCTGCATTACCTGTGCAAATATCATCTTCTGACACTTTGTGAATTCTTGGAGTGGTAAATCAGATTTGATAAAGCAATGCAATGCAATAGTTTTTAAAGACCATTAGAATCAAATTTACAACCTATATCATACTCATGTTTTTTCAAACAAACTGCCATACATTTATTATAAAATCTATAAAATATAAATCACTGTAAAAAAATCATTGAATAGCTATCTAAAAATGTAAACAATACTTGCAGCTCGAAAATTGTGACCAGAAGACAAAGTCTCTGAGTTGTAGATAAAGTTTTGTTTCCTAAAAATATTGATTGTTATTAACACTTGAATTAAACTTCAGATTGGGAAGCAAAATGCTTCTGAAGGATGAGCAAATGCATAATTTCTGGTTATACGCACCATACACAAGGTTGTAATGCGAACTAGAACAATAACTTATTCTAACCTACATATACACTTATAACATGAAATCTAAAACTAAACGAAGGATTTCAACTTATTTTGCAACTTATAAAAATGCTGTGTTTTATTAACAGGTTCGTCTCAGGAGAGAAACGTTACTGTTACAATTGCGCATTTTTCAAATAAAACTTTTTTTTCTGATTTCAATTACATTTTCTGACATGTGTACACATATTTATATGAAAAAATGTTCCCATAATTTGAAAACAATTGTAAATTACAAAAATTACCATTAGCCAAGCACACGCGATCTGAAGTGTGTCAGAAAATTAGACCTGGAGAAATTATTTAAGACCTAAAAACAGCCACCCACCAATGTTTAATTTTGATTTTGCATCATAGAAGCCTTTTAAAAGCTTCTTCAATACATTAAAGGTCAATATTTCCCTACTATCTGCAACTCATAATGAGGAATCTGACCTTTTCTACAGACATCTTTTCTGATTGGAGGATAGGTGATGGTTGTACAAAACACTAAACGACAACAAAAATGTTATTCCTGGGCTGTAAGTTCACATCAGTGATTGGTTGCTATGGTAAACAGTTAGGTTGCTATGTAGATGTCAGTGACATAATATAATGTCCACTATAGGTTTTATAAACCAACCCCGATGTCTTCATCATTTACTAAAGTTGGGATAGAGTTCAGAAAACATGGTTGCTAGGGTAGAAAGTTTTGTTGCTAGGGAGCGGTCAGTGATGTCATAGTTTAAAAAAAATGATTAGCTACAGCTACTATGATTAGCATAAACAACCCCCCCCCCCTTTATTCTGTTTCACCTTGAAGATATTTCAAGGGTGTCTTGTCAAAGTTTGGTGGCGGTGGCTGTGAAAGGAACGGAGAACATTTCAAATTTTTTGTCTAAAGAGAGCCAATGTAATAAAAACATCAATTATAGTTTCTTGACAAATTCATTAAAAAAGTTAGTACTTTGTTAGCATGTTTAAAGCTCACACTGGTTTGTTGTCTTTAGCGACATATGAATATTAACCTCTTAAGCCCTGAGGCCAATTTTCTGAAAATCCTATACTTTTACTTTTTAATGCATTTCTCAGCTTTTTTTAAGGTCTAAACTGCAAATCTTGGTATCAAAATGAAGATAGGTTCTTGGGGAGTGGTGTGGATGAGTTAATTTGACAGTCAAGAACACTGGGTAAGAGTAATTGATGTTGGAATGGACCAAAAAATGAACTAATGAAAATATGAAAAAAAAACACATGTTTCCTCCAATATCTCCTTATTTTACTTATAACGAAGCAAATAAACACAATCAATTGTAACCACTACATGTCAAGGACATCTGTAGCAAGTTTGGTGTTCATACTACAAGAAACTAATATTGTGTACAGGTTTTGATTGAACAAAGTTCAGGCGTAATCCATGTTGGGACAGTTTGGCACAATAATTGAAATATGGAAAAAATCTTGTCCAAAGCTTCCGCTACGTTCATGGTCTTCTTTTCTTGCTTAAGGGACATGATTTCAGCAAAAAAAAACTCCTAAAGAAACGCTGTAAAAGGGGGGTGGAAGCCCATTTACACCATCTTCTTGTGCTTTTGGATAACGTTTCATTCACAGTACTTCCTAGGTTCTAAATTCCGCGTGTCCCTACCCCCTGACCATCTGTGCAATCCGGGAGCTCTATACATCGTTAAAAAGCTTGAAATCTGAGGAAGCCAATGATCTCCACCATTTTGAGACTGACATGATCCCGACGAATCACAGGACGCGCTGCGTGGAGAGACCGGCTCTGGTGATGTTACGCGAGCACGGAGCAACAGAAAAGACCCGAAATGGAGTTTTCGCGATGCTATCGACCGGACATAACAACAAACGGACTTTTATCGCTATGGAAATAACTTTTTGTCGAAAAAATCTTGTAAGACAAGATTTACATGCTTGCTTGGTTTTTGCTGGCGTTTTTTCGGGGAACTTTCGCTCCCTGCTCTGAAATACTTCACGCAATGTAAATGAGTTACATATCGCTGGATTCAGCTGGTTGTTAGCTTTCATTTAATGCCATGGCTTTGGTGTTTCCGTTTAAATTGTGGATACATATCGCACATAAACAAAAACGTGGTCATGAATTATACTCCGAACATGTTGTTGTTTATTTGCATGGCGTTCGAGCTGTGGTTAACGGATATGAAATTGAATTAGATTCGTTTTTAGAGGAGTTTCCGCTGAGCACAACAGTATTTAATATGTGTGGGTTATTCTCAGGGTTAGTGAGCTATGAGCAGAAATGTAACGCACAAGGGGGCAAGTCCCCGGTACCGGGGACTCTCGGCCTTAAGAGGTTAAAATCTGTTCAAGGGTTTGCCCAGGACAAAGAAGATGTAGAGCGTGATTCGTTGAGCCTTAATGCTAAAATACTGAGGAAACACTAACTTGAGGTCCAGAGCAGTGTGTGTTTCATTGTCTCCATCTATGCTGCACACGTGAACTGAGAGAACACATAGAAACACACATCAGAGAACCACTGAAATCTCAGAAAACAAATACACTCTGAAGAGAGCTGTCCATTTCTTACTGTAGTCAGACCAGCTAGAGTAGAGCACACATCGGGCATCTGGGGTAAAACACACGTCCAGAACACTCCAGCCCACATCTCTGGCTTTCACGGTCTTCTTCAGGATAAAATGACCCCTACTAGTATCGTATAACCTGATATTCTGGTCTTTAAAGGCAAAGAAAGAAAGACAGGAGTTCAGAAATACAACCAACATATTGGGATCACTGGTATAGAACATTTCATCCCAGATAAAGAAGATAACAAACACAAACCTTTAGAGCATTAGCAATATTTGAAGAATATCAATTAGTGTAGCAGACTAATCGAATCAGGTTATCATGAAAGTCAGCAAATGCTGTAAAATGGCTTGAGGAAACATTCATCAACCTGTTAAAATCGATGTTGCCTAACATGTCACACCATGTCCTGTTAAGGCCTCTACACACCAATCCGAATTTTTGATCCCAAGTTTCATCTGTCTGTGTTGGAAAGATCTGGTGTGTACTCTCGAGAGAGTTTAAGTTCTTTCTGAGAGACAAAGTGTATTTAGTCTTCTCGGAGAATAAAGGCCAATGCACATCGACCGAAATTGGAAAATTTCGAGCGACGACGAACCTTGATATTAAACCATGGATATCAACGGGCCACCACTCATCGGACTGAAGGAGAGGTGTTATGGCGGCAAATGGCTGATCCTTCCTTTGTATCTTCTGGAGAGACTGCAGCTTTACACACCTGTGCGTTTTTGTAAAGCATGCAGTGAATCTTTAGTCTTAATTTAAAACGGCACCAATGTAACTATACACACCAGCCGTAAAGAACGCTGGGTCATTTTTCGAGAAACGCAGCAAGCCGTTTTTTTGTTTTCATTGTGTGCATAAAACGCTGTGATTGGCTCGTTTGATCACATGTCTTCATCCTGGAAAGGCAGCAATAAGGGTTACTCGAGAAGAAAAGAGGAGCTGTACTCCCGAAGAAGCAGAAGCCAGTTTACTTCAGTCAATGGTCGCTTCAGACTGATGCGTGAGAATGGGATTATTTTCAAAAATGGGAGCGCGCAAGTTTTGAATTTATTTACTGGGTCCAAATAAACTGAAAAGAAGCCCCTTTTGAACTGAAAACCGTTTATATTGCCGTCTATTCCTTTGTATCTCTGTAACTTCTCGTTGCCCCCGGGATATGGCTCTCATTGGCTGCAGATAATCACAGACATTATTTCAGTCAGAACACACTGCACGATTGTCTCGTCGACAGATATTTGAGAAGCATTTTACTAGCCTGAGACTATTTATAGATTCTTTTTCCCTAAAGTGACTCATTGCTGCCAAACAAACAATTGTTTCCCCTAGCATTAAATAAGGGGGCACCCAAAGATTAATTGACAGATCTCCGCTAGTTTATAGTTCAAGTTGAGAAGAGGTACTAAAGCTAATATGCACAATGTCTGAGGATCCTAATAGAAGAAAAACCACAAAACAAAAATATCAACAAAATGTATAATATAAATGGATTTTTACATATTTTGTTGATGTTTTCAATCAGCAGTTCATGTAGATTTGAGGAAAGTTCCCACTGTGTTTCTCCAAAGGCTAACAAAGATGCTTTTTTAAGTTTGATTATGTTTGAGAAAGAGGAGCCATCATGTGGTTGATCTCAATATTATGGTAAATGTTAGATGTAAAATATTGAAAAAAAAACCTAGTTTATAGTTTCACCTTGGCAAGCAGACAGGAACATATTTCCCTCATCACTGTAAACTCCACAAAACACTTTCTGTGGATATGTGTCCTTGTAAACCACGTGATTGGGCAAAAAACTGTAAGGAAACAAATATGAAATCCCATTTATTTATTCGACAAATATCTCTCTATAAAAAACATTTGAGTGTTGTGCCAAAGGATCAGTCAATACAACGTATAAAAATCTGTGGGGGTACTGGATCAATTGCATTATTTTTCTGGTACTTACTGTGAACGAATGTGGCTACACTCTCCATGAGAAAAGCTGGATCCTCGACTCCTCCCCTGCTCCCGCTACAGGAAGACAAACCGTTTTTAACAGGGTTTCCACACAGTGTAACAGTTTTTAAAAAATGTTTACGACCACTATGAATCAAATTAAAGACCTAGATCATACTTATGTTTATCTAACAGACATAAATTAACTATATAACCTAGAAAATACAAATCACTGTGAAAAAAGTATTGCATACAAGCTATCTAAAACTGTAAACCATACCTGCAGCTTGAAAAATTGTGAACAGATGGAAAAAATAAGAATATAACCATCTCATGAATATTTAAAAAGTCACTGAGTCGTAGGAAGAGAGAAAATTCAACATGTGAACATTTTGTTTTTTGAAATTAACTCTTGAATAAAACTTCAGATTAGCAAATGCATAATTTCTGATTCTTAGTACATTTTTAAACATATCAATGTGTCATACACAATGCTATATTGTGAATCGCTAATGTTATTAATCACAACATTTTTTTAAAACTAGTATTTTTGTGATTTAAAATAATGTATTTATTCCAATGCAGGAACTTATTACATGAGAACAGTAAATTTTGCAACTTTTGCTGCGTTTCATAAAGAGGTTTGTCTAATGAGTGAATCTGTTATATGGCTAATTTCAGTTACATTTTTGGTCAAGTATGTGGATTTGTTACATGAAAACTAACATAATGATTGTTTTCATAATATTAAAACCTATGTATATAACAAAAATTACTTTATTTGTGGTTGCCAAGGCAGCCATCTTTGTTAAACAACCAAATGGGCTGACTTGCGCAATGCATGCAACGAAATGTCTCAAGCACACTTGCTCTGAAGTGTGTTGGAAAAGTATTTATAAAGCAGTGCATTTGATCAAATTTGAGACTTATTAAGATCTTGTGCGAACCCTGTTTTAAGCCATTTTGTTATTTGATTCTGCAGCTTTTAAGCATTTTACGCTACAAGTCTCCTCTCATGTATTATTTTTTTTTTATTTTCATGACCATTTAAATTGTCTAGCTGTAGATATGACAAACATAAAAAACACATTTGGAGTAATATAATCAACAAACCCAAAGATGACGCCTTGTGCCTTATGACCTTTTGCCAATTAACAACAATGACCATACAAGCGTGTTCCAGATGCAGTCCTTGAAGATGTGTATTTTGTGTGAGGGTTTGATGGCCGAACTGCTGGGCATTTTTGCCTGACATACCTCCTCCGGTGCCTTGTTTTAGTAACACCTCTCTGGACTCAGCCAGGTCATCAGCTGGGGACCATCAGTCATAAGATGTTTCGCTCTATTAACCCCAGCCCACAGTGAGTATTCTTCATGGTACTTATCGAGGTTCATCTTATTCACTTTTGCCCTTTTGATTGGCTCTTTCCACCCAGACTCCTTCCTTTCTGGCCTCTGGCCTGGCTCCTGGGCATTGATAGCATAGGTTTGGTGATGATGTTCTTTTCTGTGCCCCTATTAGAGAGATACGCATCAGCCAGAGACTATGGTGTCCCCTACCAGCCTTCTTCAGCAAATTTGGAACCATCAGCACTGTGGTTGGCCACCTGCCTTTTGGCTACTCTTGTCTCACCTGCAGCTGCAGCGAAATGTTGCTGTTGGCCCTCCATTCTGCACTTTTTTCCCTGGTGAATCCTTAACCCTATGAAGGTAGTCACCTTCTCCCATCCACACATACATCTTCTCCTTATCTTAAGAGTCGTTGTCCGTTTCCATTCCGGTCATTGGCAAAAAGTCAGTCAGGTTAGGCCCTTTTTTCACCCCGCCACTCGAAGGGCTGTCAGTTTGTTCTCTTGTCTTCACTGTAGTTTGGTTCAGTTGTCCAGTTAAGGACTAGTGGGGGAGGTAACCACCCATAGAGCAGACTTTCCTGCAGTCATCCAGTCTTTCCTGGATGCCAACTGCCCTTTCAAAGTAGTCACTGGGTGCTTCAGATTAAACTTGCTAGATACAGCAAGTTTAATCTGGTTTACATTCATCACTTCTACTCCATAGCATCCACAGTACTTAGAACCTTGGTTTCTCAAACACAACGGACCCTTAGCCAGAAGGGCTCTACACACCAATCTAAATTTTGATTAATTTGAGTAAAAATGTTTTTTCTTTAGCACAAAATTAGTTCGAGAAAGATTAGAATTTTCCAAATATTCATAAAGCATCTCAAAGTCATACAAACATAAAAATTTCAAATCCAAATTTTCAAGTGTCTGGTTTCTGAAAAGATCGTTTCAGAACCCACAAGCAGACTGGAATCGCGGTTATAAAGTGAGGTGCGTACCAGTATCTCCTTTCGCCGGTGGGTGATTTTGGGACATCTGTGCTGAACTTTAATGACTGTGTCCGACGGTGGCGAAAGAGACACAGAAATACTGTCGAGGCCAATCAGGGCTGTTATTAAAAACAATGGCGCCAATAAAAAGAGTCACTCAGCATTTCTTGGAGCTGTTGGTGAGCAGGTTCGACATGTGAGCGGCTCCAGGTAGTGCACTAGGGTATTCCGGGATTCCTTCAACCCATTCGATCCAGTGGAGCGTGGGTTTCCAAACCAGAGATGTGGGGTCCCACCGTGATGGTGCATCCGTCATGTTCCGGGCTTACTGGATCCATGCACCCTTGTCGGAAAATGTGCGTTCCAGCATCCAGCACTCTCCTCCGGGAGACGGGAATCCACACAAGCCCTAATGACTCTACTGGCCCAAAGGCAACACTCTAAATGGGGATCCCTAGTGTCTCTCGCGGCATCCATCCGCTGCTCCCGGAAGAAAATAGCCCGCTTCTTCCACTCTAAGCATTCTGACTCTCCGTTCATCGGCTGCGTCACGTTTTAATGCGCGCAGCTGGCAAATGCGTGCAGGCCGATTAATAGCACCTGGCAACGCTGATCAGCCACAGTATCAAGACTTTTGAGTAGGGCTGAAACGATTAGTCGACATTGTCGACAATAAAAAATTGTCGACAAATATTTTTGTTGTCGAGTAGTCGTTTGATGTCATGTGACCTAATGTAAGGGTCTTGTGTCGCGATTTGAGTGCTATGCTGCTGTAGCGTTTGAGTGTAATGCAGCCCTCCTGAATGCTACTGCGGTAGAAGAAAATCAGCACGAATTATGATGGAGTGCAAACGAATCCGAAAGAGTAATGTTTGGGAAAGAACTTGCTTTTCACGGGAGCACAACGTGCATGTTGGAGCACTTAAAGAAGAAGCACGACTGCACAGACTAAACCAATGAGAGTTCAAATAAAATGTTTACTCGTGAAGACGTTTTGATTTTTATTTTGCTTATATGCCGCGTAGATGTCAAATTTACTTGTGACACAATGTTCAACTATAAATATTGTTTAAAAAGTTTAAAAGAATGCAATCGCTTAAAGCAAGTTGCTTACAGCAGTGAATATTGTAATAATTTATGAATGTACAGCATTACACAAACTTTAGATGTTTATATTTTATTTGCGTATTCAATAGAGTAATTAACATTTAACGTAAAAAGAAGGATTAAACAAAGTAAAAAAATCGTTGATGTAAAATAAAAAGCTTTATAAATCCATTCAGATTATGGGAAAAAAAACTTGTCCCACAATGGGGAAAGTTCATTTTAACAGCTTTAAGAGTCAAAAATAGAAATAAAATGAAGACACACACCAAAGCATTTCTTTCTCACACCATTCATTATCTTATGCTGCTTCTAAAATTATCTTTATTTGTTTCTTACATTTTGAAATGTTGCCAGATTTTCTAAGAATTATTAGATTATCACCCTCCAAATATCTAGTTTCATAACTGTGTATTTCCCTGGGATATTACTTTTGATGAACTAAAACGAGTGGTAAACCAACAATTATTAATGCTGCAGTCAAGATATGTTCACATTCAACTTTCTTTTTGTCTGTAATGCAGCTGATTATTTATTTTTTCTATTGAATTAGAACAAAACATGTAAACAATGCTTAGAGAGCATTTGTGTGTAATTTGAGTGTAACAGAATCAGAAAACTTAAAGAGAATGACATGTTTAGTCGGCTCAAAGTTCATTAAAACAACTATTTCAAAAGCTGAAGGAATTTTCTTATTTTATTTATTAGTTTAGAATATTTGTAACTCATTATTTTAACTAGTTGAAAAAGCAGAATAATCGCTCAAAGGCTACTGATTAATCATTGAAATAATCGATGACTAATCGATTAATCGGTCTAATAATCGATAGATTAATCGATTACCAAAATAATCGTTTGTTGCAGCCCTACTTTTGAGTAAAGTATTTGAGCGAATCTGTCGACGTTCCAAAATCGAATGGTCCACAGTGTCTAATACTTTTGAGCGGTCAATGAAAAGAACAAAACGATACCATGGATGACTTCGAAAAATTGCAATTGTACTGTACTGCTCTCTAAATCCAGACAGTTCAGATTACAGAGTCCAAATTCTCTCACACATCAGCAGCCCCTGTAGTTTAGCAAGGATTTGATTTTGATATCTTCAGTGAGAATCTGATTATTAAAAGCTTTTTCAGTAATTAAAATTACTAGATGACCACATATCCATAATCAAGATGTTAACATAAAATTGTGATTTACTCTTCATATTATAAAGATATCCGTATGTGATGCTATTTTAGAACATTATTAGTGTTTTAAATGTTTTTTCCAATGCTTGTCACAAATTTAAAGTAACTGCATGCAGACATATTTTGGTGTAAAGAGCTGGTTTTGAAATATTAATTATTTGCCCATTTAGAGTCCCAACAAACACAAACAATGACACATTACCTCAGCCAGCATATGTGTGAAACTGTGTCTGCCCTTTAAGCCTGAGGAAGCCGTAGCGAGAAGGATCTGCGTGCGGATCTCACTTCGGTCCACCTCCAGTGTGTCTGGCTGGGCATCCACTGAATTCAGAGACATCAAAACATAAGTTTGTGAAAGGAACATGTTATGCACATTCAATCATGGAAGAAACCTCCACTTTCTAAGGCAAATGGTAATTTTAAATTTTTATAAGGATCAAGAGGCTCTCAGCCAAGATAAAAACCGGGAAAAGGGATTTCTGGAATGGTCAGAATAATGAGTAATGGTTTGCACCGAGAGTAGTGCTTCCACTTGATACTTTTCATTATTTGTTGCCCCGAAGACATGCTTTTGGAAACTAGCCTGATAAAGGTGCACACTGCAAAGAAAAATGCAAAAACAAAAATGTTTGGAAAAGAGTGGAAATGTAATAATTGAGTCTACTTGAATATATTTTTACTGGCACTCAGATCCTTGTTAGGGTTTGAGGACTGAAGATGGATACAACCCTATTGTAATTCCTCAGTGTATTATTGTATCGCAGGCTTTCGCTGCATTTTTGAGGGTCTAAACGTGGATGAAAAGTCACAGAAATTCACACACACACTTTACAAACTATTGTGGTCTGAAAAGTGGGTGTGGCAAAATTGTTCAATTGTGCCACCTAATGCGTTTCAGCTTATGTTAGGAAATTTATTTTGGCACACATTTATTGGGTACCAGAACTTAAATATAAGTAACATGGATTGTGTTTTCAAAGTCGACAGGAAGTCTGCCATTTCTCAAAACCTCCTAAAATGGCTCATTTCATGCTTTAACAAACTTCGCCAGTCACATCTAAATTGCGAAGCTTTTTTGAATGGTTTGTGATTGGCGGTCTTCTGAATTTCGATGTTTCACCATGACACAGGAAGTTGTTAATCACTCAGCTATATAATGTCCGATCAAGATGAAACGTGCCATGTGTGTTAAGAGTCTGGACATATCTACATAGTACTCTACTTTTTTTGGAGGAAATCAAAGGGCTAAGATAAAGCCTCAACACACTGATCCGAAGTTTTGCGCGATAACGCGCCTGAAACAAAAACCATGGGCACTGACGGGAGCTAACACTTGTGACCGAAGGAGTGGTGTTAAAAAAAAGCATATGGCTCTGCCATATCGAATTGTTTGAAGGAGAATGACCAATGAAATATGGATCTTTTGATGACGTGAGCAGGATGTAAAAGCAGGACGCTCACTGGCACTCATGGTAGTCAATAATCATGGATGTCGTTTGTTCACCAAAAGATGGCCGCCAGTATAACCAAAGAAATTCACAATTGCATTTTTTTGTCATTTGTTATTCATGTTTATATGTTTGTAAAAAAAGTTAAACTAACAAGTAGGGGTGTAACGGTACGCTAAAATCGTATTCGGTTCGGTACAGTGTCTTGGAGAGCTCGGTTCGGTTAATTTTCAGTACAAAACAATAAGAACTTAAATAATCGTTATTTTGAAAAGCTGCCAATACACAATAGAATTCTTGCATAAAATAAATAAAAGTGACACATTTGGGTGATATTTTAAATAAATTACACTTCTTATAAAGAAATACACATTTTTTAAATAAAAAATTAAATACTGCAACTAGTTAGGACCTGAAAACTTTTAACACTAGCAACAGCTTCAGATTGTATATCAACAAAACTAACTATTCAAGTTTTACGTTTTAGGCTAAAAAGATTAACCCATCCACATTTTCTGAAGAGAGCATAGATCTGGTTGCAGTGACAATATCTCCAGCAGAAAATGTTAGATGTGTTACTTGCCACATACCCGATCTCCGTGGAACAATGTCGGCATACAACTTTAAATTTATCCACTCGTCTATCCCCGTTATGTATTTTAACAGAGAAGCCAAAGTGTTCCCAAACAGGAGACCGTAGTGAGGTGGGAGGGTCTTCAAGCTCTGGCTTCTCTTTCGCTGTTGCCATTACTCTTGCAGCTCTACTGTGTGTTACTCAATAGCGTCCACGCGGAAACTCGCCTAGGAACATTGTTCCGCTGAGCTTAATAATAAATTTATATTATTTCATTAAAAAAATATACAGAAACGGTACACAAGTGTACCGAACCAAACAGGCCGCACCGAAACAGTTCAATACATCCCCGTGAACCGTTATACCCCTACTAAGAAGAATAATGCATTTATTGATCGTTCAGAACCATTTGTGGTCCTCTGATTCTTAAGGGCCATAAAGCCCTTCCTCTAGCTGTCTGTTTTAAGGGCTAAGGGATAGGCGCAGGGGTAACATCTTTTCTTTTGAAATATCTGATACACATTTCATCAATTCATCAAGCTTCGAATTCCAATGGACTAAATGTAACAGTTCTGATTGTTTAACAAGTGCACTGAAAGAAATAGTGACAGTAGTGACCATTGACTCACCTGGAGGGTCATATCGATGTCCTAAGCGACCATCCCATGCCCCGTCACTGTCCTCATCAGAGTCTGAATACGACTGCACCAACTGAAGCCCTGTCGCTCCACTTCCATGGACCAGGCGGACCTGGCCCCTGGAGGAGAGATGGAAGAATTGTGGCATAGGTAAAATACAGAAGTGGTTAGCATGTACAGTGATACCTTGAGATAAAAAATTATTCCTCTCCAGGGTGGCCTTTGAATCCTGAATTTTTGGTTTGATGTAAAACGCCTAATCCGTGCAATGGCTCTCCGAAACGTAGTATAAAATAGTAAAAAAAAGTATACATTGAAAAAAATTAATAAAATAAATGCGAAATAATATGTGCACAAATGTGAAACCTTATCTTGCGAGTGAAGCGATGTGGCAAAGTGTCGGAGGAGGTGGAACGGATGGCAAAAACATTACGGCACTACGTACGAAAGTTAACTTTCTCAAGATATTTCTAGAATTACGAACACCAACACGAAACCAATCGAATGTGTAGACAGTATCAAAAGCATGTGTGAACAGATGGAGAGAGAGAGCTTCTGAGAAGGCATCACAGTGCTACAGAACGTTATTTCACTTTAGGACGCGTTGACTCAAACTTTTGATATATCACATTATTGGTAATCCATACATGATGTTTCGTATGCTATACATACTTTTTCTAGTATTCTGAAGCAAAATATTTTTCAAGAGACCCTTCGTATCTTGGATTCTCCATAACGTGAAGCATTCGTATTTCGAGGTACCAACTTACCTCCGCAATAAGTATGCCAGAACTTGTGCTAAGTCAATGTCCTCTTCGGATCCTGATTGCCTTTCGACCTGTGTGTGACCCACCGGATTAGAATTCTGGTTGGGTTCTGACTCTGACTGGTCTGGGTTGTTGTCAGAGCCCCGAGTGGACATCCCAGAACTGGACTGAGAGCCCATAGACCAGTTGTCTGTAAAATAATTAATTTCACAAAAAGAAAATTATGTAAGACCTACAGAGATGACCACTAATTAGTGTCTACCTCCACTAGAGCTAAAGTTTATCAGGTGTCAATTTAAAAAAAAAAAAAAAAAAATCAATTACAATTAACTTGATAATTGTGCGTGCCAAATGAACTCAGATTTGATCAGGGTATTTACCCCAGAAAATATTTTCTTCAAGAAACCAAGTGTATGGACATGGCCAAAATTGCTGTCTCACCAATTCTCACAGAGTAGTATTCCATGAACACATTTTGCTGTATGCATGTTTATTCCTTTGTGTACATTGGAATAAAACAAAACCAAATGCGACATAATGACTCCAAAAAAAATGGGCTGGACAAAATTACTGGCAGCCTTTGAAACTTGTGATGTGCCTGGAAAATTACCAACTCAAGGTCACAAATCCATCCCCTGAACTGCCTTTGTCCAGAGTGAGCAACATTATCAATAAGTTTGCAACCCATGGCACTAATCTCCCTAGTCGTGGGTGGAAGAGAAAGGTTGCGACTCATGGCATGGTGGATGAGCAAGATCTGAAGAAATTCCTGGTGTCCTGTAGACTCAGGGTGAACTATCCTTCAACATTTAAATGAAATGATAAACTAGGAGGCCCAGGGGGACCCGATAACTGAAACAGACACATAAAAAAGCAAGACAACAGTTTGCCAAAATATACTGGAGTATGCCAAAATCCCTTTGGGACAAATCAGACCAAGATTTTTGTCGAAACATATCATTGTACTGTTTATTGAAATGTAATTAGGCCTACAATAAAAAGAACACAGTGCCTAGAGTAAAATATGGTGAAAATTCAATGTTTTAGGGTTGTTCCTAACCCTAAAACATTATCAACAGATTTTGGGTTGCATTGAAGATCCCAGGGTCAGAAATCTGGATTTGTGTCAGAGATCTTGGGTATTCTAGCAGGACGACAAAGTGCTGGAGAGTGATGAAGTCGACAGCAATAAGTCCAGATCTAAATCCTACTGAACACATGTGGAGACATCTTAAAATTGCTGTTAAAGAGGTTATGAAGTTGAGCTTTTTGTGGCTTTTATGATGTTTTATAAGAGTAACAAAAAATTGTTTCTTTAAAAAACTGGTTTTATTAATGCCAATGACAAAGTCACAAGAGTTAAATGATTACGTCGAGGCTGGACATGAAAGCCCTGGTTTTCCTCCCTGGGAAGTGCCATCTACGAAGCAATGCCTTCTCTTGTGATATCCGGAAACAAATCCTGGTAGGGGTAGCCTCAAAGTTCTTTTTGTCATCAATTGAATTGTTTGTTAAACTTGTCGTGTTAAAGTGCGTTACATGGAGGAATCAGCCAAGAGTCACATCTGGGTCACAACTCATTTAACAAAAATGTATTTCAATTATTCATTTACTTGTTTCTGTTGGCAGCTCCCTGGAAATGTTGAGGCTTTATTTAGCTGAAAACCATCTAATATCCCCCCTTTCTCTCTCAAATCATCTCTGGCTCAATCCAGAAAGCACAGCACAGACACTTCAGATCAGGTCAGCCAATAAAAACAGACGCTCCACGCTTTTCTCTGATTTGTCTCTGCATAATGTGGTCATTTCTTTAGTGGCTCGTTAATCTGCAGTTCTAGTGTATTTATTAATACTTCTGGAGTTTAATTATCTGGGGCTAATGACAAAACGTTTGGGACTAAGGCTCCAGATGTCAAGGTAGTGAGGGTGCGTTTGCATCTGATTCGGGATCAGATTCTTGCTCATAGACGTTAGGGTGTGTAACGTTTCCCCCAAACACCATTGCAGCATCTATCTATGCGTCTATCATTTACCTTAATACCAAAGTTTGATAGCTCAGTATTGAAATTGCCCGTAATTAATCACTGTAATCTGCCTCACATCTACGTTGACAGTCCGATAGTAACTTTGCATAAACGTCATGAATAGGCAAATCGGTAACCAACAGGCGAGTAACTGTAGAGTACATACGAAGTTTTCTGAATGAAAATCTCAGGCAATTTCTGGAATAAGCCAGGGCTATAAAATGAAGAGATTTCATGTGATTTTTATTTAAAAAAAAATAGAGACTTTTTGAGTCTCACAATCACATTTTCCACACAAATAGACCATGGTCAACAGCATATTAATACAAATAAAACAATGTC
The DNA here is from genome assembly GCA_007224835.1 of Danionella cerebrum. Lineage (NCBI taxonomy): Eukaryota > Metazoa > Chordata > Actinopteri > Cypriniformes > Danionidae > Danionella > Danionella cerebrum. The sequence goes on from SRMA01026458.1 coordinate 108,632, forward strand.
ATGACCCCTTTAATTAACAAAAGGCATCCTTCCAATATCAGGAAGAATGGTCCAACATTCCTGGTGAGAGGTGTAAGAAGCTTACTGATGGTTACAGTTAAGGGTGCCAATAAATTTGTTTTGAGTGACAATATACCAAATTAGCTTATTTACGTTTTTTTTCTGTTGTTCCACACAAAGGGAATGGATCTGTAGTAATAAGCACTTCTCTTTTCTGAAAAATGACTGCAAGAGCTGTAACATACATACGTACACATATACAGAACTGTTGATATACAGCTGTCAAAAAGTGATGTGACGTTGACTGACAGCCAGGTGATAGAGCTATAATAACAGACTTGGGAATCAAGGTAAACTCTGCATGACACACTGCGAGCGCTGCCTTTAAATGTTTCATTTTAACAACCTGAGATAGTGCAAGAGATGAAATGCAGATTATACGTTGTATAAACCCACATAGTTCCTTTGTTTACAAATTAGCACTCAAGCTAGCTCTCCACAAGCGACCTAACATCACAAAAGAGAGGCACCTACCAGTTTAATGAGAACTGGGCTTTGACAGGTCTTTATTTCGTCTTCTATATTGCTGCAGAGAGCTGGAAATCTGTTTTAATGACCGATAAACCCGCAAACATCTGAGCACCGACAGCCGTCTTTATCTTCCCCTGAGTTGTTTTTAAGATTCGCCCAATCCGTGACGCGCCATGTTGTTTGCAGCCTCGAGACTCACCAGGTCACGTGACAGCCAGACGCACAGCCAGTCCAGAACGGTGACAGATCTGGTCAATAGTATGAAGCTGCAGACCCGGAGAGCCAGATGCACTCTCAGACATGCACTTCCAGACCTATCGCCTTTCCTGACAGTGCTACTTGCTGACTATTTTACACTAAAACTATACTAGGAATGAATGCATTACAGTAAATATTAGTTTTTATTTTTTGATTGAATGTATTTTTAAAGAGAAATTGATCAGTTACTTAAATATTGTTAGTCATTTATTGTTTTCCTAATGACTAAGGATTAATCAAATTCTTAGGTATTGAGTTACGGGATGAACATTAGCTACAATAAATTATAGCGCTAGTAGTCATTTTCTCACACTAAACTTTCTTGTTTTATTCACACTAAACTTTATTGTACACTTTTTTCCATGCGGAAGTCATCAAGCTGTAACAAAATGCAGTGAGCAAATAAATGGTTAGTAATTTATATACTACATATTAAATATATATAAGATTTACATTCTTATTGGTGAGATTTGAGCTGCTGAGCAATTCTTCTGTTTAATTGTACAACTTCACGAAAAAGAAAGCAAATGTTTTGTATGAAAAAAATCCAACAGTTTTTGTTCAAAGAAAAAAATTAAAACATACCTGGAGCAACAGATGGCCTGTACAAATAAAACAATTAATAAAATACAACATACACACACTGTGAACATAACAATGATCATGTTAAGGCTAACCTCTGGGAGGAGACATCCCCAAATGAACTTCACCTCATCATAGCTCATATAGTCAGTTTTACACAAATTACTCAATATTTTGATGTAAAAAAAATATCGAAGCTACATTTTATTCCAAAGATCTTATTTGTAATTATTACAGAACTTATTTCCAGTTGTTAGATTGTGATTGTGTCTGTGGTAACACTTTGAGATTTGTAAAGTACAATAAAAAGAATGTGCAATATTATTTTTCTTATACATTCTACTACTACTACTGTAATGCAGTAATATTATTATGAGCTAATAGTACGTAATACTGTATAACATACGGTAGACCTTCAAAGTACTAAAATGTTAAAGATAATACGTGAATTATATATTATACATTTTATTTTTTTACGTTTTTATTAACGTTTTTTTTTTTTTTTTTGTTAGGAAACAAGTTTTATGCCATAACGCTTCAACAACTGAAAAACCTTACTTACTGACCTTGTCTGATGCGACTTTTCCAACAGTATTACATAGAATTGGGAAATTATCACAGTACACACACACTGCAAATGTTCATCCAAACAGCAGGTGACGCTGTCTAAAAAAAGGCGATAGGTCTGGAAGTGCATGTCTGAGAGTGCATTTGGGTCTCCGGGTCTGCAGCTTCACGATACTCGATCTAGTCGCCTAGGCAGTCACGTGGCCTTTGGAGCTCCCAATACTTCTAAACAAGCAACTCTCGCCACCAATCTCCATTGGTTTTCAATGGAACAGCTCCATTGCATTGAATATTGAAACAAATTTGCCTTTCCTAAAAGAGGAAATAGTAACCCTGACCCTAACCCCGGCTGGCCAAACTGATTTTAAATATTAAAAGCAAATATAAAAACAATTAATTTGAACATAGAATAAAAAAGAGGATAGGTACATATAACTCCTTAAAAAAGTCTTAAGCCTGAATTTGAAATAATTAATTGAGGGTGAAAAAAAATATCTAAGGGTAAATCATTCCACAAATGGGACACAGTAACCACATATGCCCTGTCACCATCAGTTTTGCTCATGCATCTTCCACAAAAACGTTTCCTGAAAATCATGAAAACCTTGAGAAACAACGTTGGGACAATTATATTGGCGCAAATCAATATACACTTAATAATCAAGAGGACGAGGCAAGGAAAGTAAGGATTAATGTCTCCAAATAATTTTGTGATGGTGTTGATTTAAGTTGGTAAAACTATTGTTTACCATGGATTTATATTAATTACCAATTAATTTAATATTAAAACTCCCAATCTATAATGGAATGGATGAGGAACAGTGACCATAACCTGAGTGGGTCATAAACATTCATTTCTGTCTTTCATTAGTAAAAAAAAAAACACTGCCTAACCACTTGTAATAAAAGAAATCAATATAAAAACACAGCCCTTTCAGCTTAAAGAGGAAGGTAAATTTGTAAGTCATCTGCATAAAGTGAAATGGTGATGACACCTCATAGGCTACAGTCATCCAGGGGTTTAAAACCTACAACCGAAGTGGGCCCATGATCAAACCTTGGGGCACTCCGCAAATAAGCGAGACAGAGGCAGAAGAATCCTAAAAGGCAATTTTTAAAAAAAGTTTCACTCTGCCATTTTTGCAAAGAGAACGACCAATGAAACCTGGCTGAGTATGAGTATGCCGCTCAGTGGCGTTAATCCAACAGTTTCATAAGCGACTTCATACAGTAAACAGGAAAGAAAGCACCACAAATCCTCTCATTTCTCTACAACAGCTCCCTGTGATCACCCACCGACAGTATAAACTACTCGACATCCATGATTTTTTTCTATGTGTTCTTTGATTTCTTCTCTTGTAAGTTCAAAACAGGCAGGTGATATCGAGGGTTTCACATGGGTTCGAAATCAAAGCTCTAAATTTAATTGATGCTTGCAAGAAAAGTCGATGGCTAATTGTCAGACAATAGAGGAAACAAGATTAGAGATGTGTTGTTGCTAATTTTGCTGTCTCCGGAGAATCAGTTAAATAATTTTTATCATTATAAGACAGCATCAAAAAATCAAGTTTCCAAAGGCTTTCTGCTTTGCATAGTTGCAATAAAGGTATCTTATCCTCCAGGTAGGAAAAAGACCTTAATCTTTAGAAATTCTAAGAATGAATGCAATGAATGATGCATCCCACCTATTGTGTCATTTTTATTTCAAATATAATGTGAAGGTTTCAAAAGGTTGTTATTAACTTTGTGTTTTTGGTTCTAAATGAACATTACATGAGTTGTGACAAATACTTTGCTAGGTAATAAGAAAATGCATGATCATCGGTTTCATTTTACAGACCATAAATTGATGCCATCTTGTGGTGAAAAGTAGGAATAACCCGTAGAAGTACAATGCCTGTGATATGGCTTGTATTTTCAATGTTCTGGCACAAAAAAGCACAATGGCACAAAGTTGCGTGGAACTGTGTGTAGCATTCAGAAAAGGTTTGCCTGGTTTTAAAATACAGTTTCCACCACGTCTTTGATCTTTTTAAATGAGATTTATGAATTTTTCTTTTTGTTTTTTTGTTTTTTTGATTTTTGTTATTGAACATAAAAGCTGTTTGTTCTCAATTTTAGGGATTTTTGCAGTCAAAAAAATGGCAAGAACGGCTAAAACTGCTCTAGCATGGACATATTCACTGTGTCGCGTTTTAATGCCAAGTTTTATTAATAAATTAATTCATTTATTTGTATTAATTTATTCAGATATTATTTTTGACAGTCACATGTTTTTTTTAAGTATTGTCCAGGACAAATGATGGGTTTCATTATTTATCGAATATTTACAAGGATAACAAATATTTAATCATCACGAAGACACATCCACTGCATTTGTAGATTTGTAGTACTGTCTGCAAGAATTCATCCCTACTCACTTTGTATCAGGAAACCCGACTGTACCAACTACACAGCAAAGGGGGGTGCACTGCTTCCGCTCTCCTCAAACAAGTAAGTGCAAAATTGACCAAAACAGGGTTCAATGTTAATACGAGACTTATTCAATTCTCAAAAAAGTATTGTAATGTGGGTTTCAAAGTAGCCATTTTTATTTTTATGTAAAACTCTTTCGCAGAAATCAAAGCTTTTTCGAATGGTGGTTTGGTCCTGGTACCATCAGTTCTCTTTAGTGTTTGCCAATGTTGGAGGAGTAACTGGGGTCTGACCCTGGACGAAGGTAAACTATTATCATTAAATACGTCTTCATTTGATGAGTAGCTTAATTTCGGTGTACATTTGCACCCGGGTTCATTTAGTTGGTAGTTCGCTGTCCGTGCAGGCAGTGTGCATCGAGGAGATGAGAGGGGTATTTATTCGTTCAGCCATGATGTCTGCACAGTCACAGCTGAGTTCAGACCGGTGGCCTGTGTGCTGGACGAGAAGGCTGTGTCTAAAAAGATAACACTATCCTTTGAGATAATCTGATTGTTTATGACCAGTGTTGTTGGGTTTAAAGTGTCCCTGTCTAATGCACAAATAAGACCCGTGAAACTGGCACCACCAATATAATTATAACTGGGAAGAGATTTTAACTGGGGCTTACAAAGAGTTTTCCTGATACTTTCAGGGTAACTGTGTCAAATATCTGTTCATTTAATTGAACAAAAAGTTTTTTGCAGTCCATGATTGCCTTCTTTGGGTGATGAGTCCATTGATAAGGTTTGCCATGCCTTTGAATATGATGATATACTGCACACTTGCTGGAGATGCTTTGGAAGAGATGATGAAATGGCAGGAACATGTGCTATTCTAAAAACTCTTGGACATGTTAAGTACATGTAAAAATACAAAATTAAATTGTTTATTGTTGTGTAATTTAAATTTGCAGTTACCTGCAATAATCAATAGTCTTTTTGATCAAGTGTTTGATGCAGATCTGTTGCCTTCTGGTGGTACTTCTCTGGAAATAATTTAGCTTTAGACTCATAACTATACTGACAAAACAGTTATAAATGCATCTCCTTCTAGACCATTTGAGCTAGTCACCAAATTGTGCCAAGACATCCAGATTGGTCTGACTCGGGTTGCTATATATTTTCAGACTGATACCACAAAAGGAATTCTGGGAAACTCTGGAGAATGACTTAAATGGGGTCAAATTTTGTCAAACTTTAACTGAGAACCTCATAGAAACCTCTAACAGACAACATTTGTGGATGTTATCGATCTGTGCAAGAACCACTGTGCAAAATGATTAGGCTCTAGAAGGGGTTGAATATTTACTGGTGAATTATAATGGGCTGGAAACAACAACACTAATATCTTTAAGATGAAACAAAATAAGCTGGGGAACATTATATTGTGTTATAGCAACCAGAATGTTTACCATAGCAATCAATTTGGCATATCACTATCTCAGCTAAGGAAAATCATAAAGACATGGGGGTTGGTTCATATCATTCATATTGGCTTGGGGAACTTGGTATGATGTCAATTATTTTGCTTATAAAAATACCTTTAAATAGCACTTTTATGAGCCAACAACAAAGTTTGTTGATGTCAACATCCCTCACTGACTATCCTTCACTGACTATGTCCTGTTCATCAATGCTGTTGCCCCACCTCCAGCCAAATGAGCAAACTGAAGTCAGCAGCTACAGAAAGACTTTTTTATTTGAGGCTATGTATGTCTACATGTACCCAGGGTTTTTTGAAAACAGGTTTTTGTTCACACCGGGTACAAAAAACCCCCATCCACACGAACACTCAAACACCCCTGAAACGCTGACTCTAATGACTCTTCCAAAGCAACACATGGTGGTGGATTCATGGCAATTCAAAAAATGATTATGTAACACTGCTCTGTTCAGTGATCAAATGGAAAACATGCGCTTGTAACCCTTTTAACCACAATAGTGGAATAAACAGCACAGAAGTGACACAGCATGACGATAACAGCAAACTCCACCCCCTGGACAAAAACTTCTCAGAATAGCGAGCGTTTTAAATCCGATTCATCTTGGCCAGAGTTTTTACGCGTGGACGGACTGTGTAGCCTCCCAAAAAAATATCAGTTTCAAAATAACCCGGAAAATGTGGGCAGGGCCTTAATTTATAGGTTTGTTTATTCCGTGCAGCATCACACAATTATTATTGTTCAGGATGCCATACAAACAGAAATGTTTAAAACAAAGGCCACTTGTACAATTAACACACAACTCAAGCAAACAATAATCATGCAAAATAACAGCATGACATCATAAAATGTAAAAACAGTGATATAGAAGGGCCATATAGATGCTATAAAAACAATATGCACAACAAAGACAACTACCCATGATCATCTTCTCCTCCCCTTTCCCGAATGCCAGTTTAAAAACAAATGTCTTCAAATGAGGTTTTAAAGAAAGCTGTTGAAAACCTCAGCTCCAGCAGATAGAAGTTCCACAATAAACACTAAGTGCTGAGCACCCCAGTGTGAATACAGCACCTTTGGGAACATAAGTAGTGACATCCCAGCCGAACGTATAGTGTGTAAACAGAGATAAAAGGTCGCCGATGTACAACGGCCACAATCCAGATAGAAGATAAGAAACGTATACTGTATTTTGAGCTCCACGGGAAGCAAATGGAGCCAAACATTTCAGCAGGGATGTGACAGCTCTTTTTAGAACACATTATAAACCTTCTTTAGTACATTAAGAAGTATTTTGCGAACCAAAGAGCATTGGTGCCTCCATAGAGCATTACAGTAATCAATACGAGAATTGAATTAGGCATGAACCACAGACAACAATGCATTTTATTCAGGAATGGCTTAACCTTCCTAAGCAAGTGGAGTAGAAGAGATGCTGTCGCCAAACTATTCTCGTGGGGTTCAAGTTTGAGCTTGCTACTGAACAAAACTCCAAGGTTTTTCACTGTCGACTTTCGTGGAAAAGGAATTGCACTGATCTACTCAATCATGATTCTTAGCGATGGGAATTTTGTTATATTTTTATGTGGTTTAGTTAATAAATGATTATTGCTGCATCTCTAAGTGATTTTCAACCCTGCCACTTGATATTCAATTAGAAATGGTGTTTGTATATTTAATAAATGTATCAAAACCATTTCAATAAAAACAAATTTATTTTGTTACCTTTATGAAGCAAATAGAACACAATCGAACATCTAAAGTAACAATATAATATGTTCTGGCAAAGTATTGAATTGTTTTACAAAATAATTCGATTTCAAAGAAATAACTACAGCTGGAAACAGAGATCAAAGGGTCCGAGCACTGCAGGCGCCATCATCCCTGGGGCAATTTAATGTAAAATCCAAATTTATGAGATTATTCAAGTGAGTGCTGGTAAAACTTCAGAAAAATGTTAGAATAAAATTATAATAAAACCAGAATATTAAATGCCATTACCACCAGGTGGTGCTATGAATGAGAATGAATACTATTCTGGTATTGTTTGGGAAAATGTTTTCACACACGTCAAAATTGGTGAAAGTACCTTGTTAATGTTAAGTGCTCTATTTCCTGTGGCCACATGGTGGTGCTATATCTGACAATGTAGGTTGCTTTATTAATGTGTTCATACATGTGCCAAATTTCAGCCCAATCAGACATTGTATAGCTGATTTCATTAACAACTTGCTTCTTCACGTCGAACCATCGAAATTCAGCAGTCCGCCAAGCACAAAAAAAGCTAATTAACAATGCAGGGGCCTTTAGATGAGACCGCCAGAGTTTGATGGTGATCATATGAAATCTCTAGGAGGTCTTCCTTAAAGTACAAGGCCTAGAACCAAATTGTTCTAAGAAAATTCAAAATAACTGAATTCTTTTTGGAAATTCGTTTTAATTATGTCAATCCATTTTGATTTGTAGTGAGAGCGGAGAGCAGGTGGAGGAACACCTGGAAAGTAGGAGGTCAGCTCTAGAAAGAAGAGGAATGAAAGTCAGTCGCAGCAAGACAGAATACATGTGTTTGAACGAGAGGGAGGGAAATAGAACAGTGAGGTTACAGGGGGCTGAGGTCAAGAAGGTGCAGGAGTTTAGGTATTTGGGGTCAACAGTCCAGTGTGACGGGGAGTGTGGAAAAGAGGTGAAGAGACGAGTGCAGGCAGGTTGGAGTGGATGGAGAAAAGTGTCAGGGGTGTTGTGTGACAGAAGAGTGTCAGCAAGAATCAAAGGAAAGGTGTACAGAACAGTAGTGAGACCAGCTATGATGTATGGGTTGGAGACTGTGGCAGTGAGGAAGAGACAAGAGACAGAGATGGAAGTAGCAGAGATGAGGATGTTGAGGTTCAGTTTAGGAGTGACGAGGATGGACAAGATTAGGAACGAGCACATCAGAGGGACAGCTCAGGTTGGTTGTTTTGGAGACAAAGTCAGAGAGGCCTGATTGAGATGGTTTAGAGAGGAGGGATAGTGGTTATACTGGTAGAAGGATGTTGGAGATGGAGATTCCAGGCTTGAGGTCAAGAGGAAGACCAAAGAGGAGATATATGGATATCTCCATATATGGAAGTCAGAAAGAAACTTCTCAATCTGACCATCTGTCCTTACTTAACTAAACTACAGGCTACATGGAATAACTCACTACTTACAATTTTTTTAGGAATAAAACTATAAACTTCAGTTTAAATTAATCATGGGAAACTAAATTTTTCTAAAGTATCTGCTGTTTTCTTTCGCACACAAAATCTGATTCAAGGCTCAGAAACATGAATTTTAGCTTTAGCTTCATTCTGAAACTCCTCAGTTTCCACAAAAAGGACGAGCTTTTAGTACCACTGTAGAGATGATATTACCGTTTTACTGACTCTATTTTTAACATTTTTATGAACACTTCAAGGGGTAACCGTACAACATGACGCATGATGGTCAGTGGCTGCCTCAGCTTACTGCGCAATTTCTTCTGCCAGATAAATTAGACCCTGCTGCGAGGTGAGACAAAATACTTGCTTAAATAGTTTATTAGCAGAATAATGCTTCTTAAAATGGCCACAATTAACTCTCTCGCTCTTTCTTTCTCGCTTTCAATCTCTCTCACAGTCACTCACACTCTCTCTCCAAAATGATCTCGCGGGGATACTGCCCAATCTTCCAAACCGAGTAGGTTTGCTTGAAATTGCGAAAGATATATTTGAATTGTTGACGCTAGTTGAAACTGTCTACAACAAAGCTTAACTGTTGCGTCCTAACAGCGTGACGTCACGTTTTCTGACAAAACTGTCTATCGAAATTCGATATACATTTAAAACTCATATCCCCATTATTGAAAAAAAGTATAAAGCTATATATTGTTATTTATTTATTGTCCAGCCCTACCACTAGGTGACGCTAAACTGACTGTAGCTTGCTATATAGATTATATATGGACCCCTAACACACATGAAAAATTTTAGACTGATCAGACATTGTATGGCTGAGTTATTAACAACTTCCTGTTTATGGCAAAATTTTGATGGCTGCTGAGCACACGTCCCTGAACAAAGTCCAAAAAGCTTTGCAATTTTACATTCCAAATGCTTTAAGATTAGGCTGATATGAAAATCAACAAAATCTCTAGTAGTTTGTTAAAGTACAACACGAGCAAAAGGTTTTTGCAAATAGCCGCCTTCCTGACGTTTTTAGAAATGTTATCAATATTACTTGTAGTGCTGGGCGATATGACGATATATATCGTGGGGACGATAGAAAAGTGTCTATCGTCCTATTTCTCTTCTATCGTTTCTATCGTTTCTAACCTAATTTTATTAATTACTAAAGAAAATATTGCATTAAATAGGATATGACAAATGTATGATAATGTCTTGTGGCTATGCAATGCATACTCTACCCTTTATATAAGTGATAATCAAGAATAAAACTTTTTCGCAAAGAAACTCCGTCTTGTGATTTTGCGACGTGACGCTTTACGTTGTTGCGACATGCTTTACGCTAGTAGTGATGGGAAGTTCGGATCATTTTACGGATTCGGTTCTTTGAGTCTCGGATCTTTTTTCGAGTCATTTTGTTCATTTTACTAAAATATCAATAAATGTTGTGTGTGCTTCCACATCTACTAGCGTTTTATACACAAACGCGAATCACACTACAAATAAGACAAAACTATAATGCTAAATTTAAAATGAATATAAATATATTACTAAAGCCTACCTGGGTCTTTTAGTCCGGTTTACCCAAACTCTGATCTGTCTTCTTTAGATTTAAATCTCTTTTGTTCGACACAAAATTACTTCACTCTGACGTTAACGTGTGCAGTCCGTGCACTCAGTCCGGACTGGCTTCTTTAGCACTTTTGTCACGTGACCGCTATAGTGCCGGGATCCGAAAAGATTCGTTCTTTTAGCGAGTCCGGGTCCTTTCGGTCTTTTTTCTTTCCAGCTCATGCTGCATTGGTTAACATTACGGAGCGGCCATGAGCCGGAACCCGAAAAGATTAGGTCTTTTTGCGAGTCTCTCCGAAAGATTAGGTCTTTCAGCAAGTCCGGGTCATTTCGTTCTTTTGTCACGTGACCGCGCCACAAAGTTAGGCAAAGTCAGTATGCAAATATGCACAGGCAAGTGGCGAGAAAAAATATAGCCAGCCTAAAATTAAAGAGTCTTTCATAAAATGCACACCGTATGAAGAAATGTCCCAGCGCCATAAAGAAATCACATGTGCCATCTTGCATTACTGTTGTAAAGGCATGATCCCCGTGTATGCAGCTGAGAAGTGTAGCTTCCGAGACCTCGTCAAAGTGCTTGACCCAAGGTACGTTATGCCCAGTCGTAAGCACTTCAGTAATGTCGAGTTGCCTCGCTTATATAACGCATGCCGGGCCCAAGTAGAGAAGGATGGTTCTCTGGCAGTGTGGTCCATTATTTAATTTTATAATACTATTTAAATAACTATGATGTGGTTAAAAAAATGTGAAGGCTACTGTAGCTCTACCTCCACCACATCTGTTCAGTTAAATGTCACTTCAAAATAAAGTTGCAAAAAAAAGTATGCAATGATATTTTTGCCAAACTTTTCAGAGAATAACTGAAAACGTACTTTATTGTGGTATATCGTGATATATATCGTTATCGTGATATAAAATAATTCATATCGTGATATATGATTTTTCCATATCGCCCAGCACTAATTACTTGTATTAAAGTCTTGGTACCCTACACATGTGTGCCGAATTTAATTCACCTATGACAAACCGTTAGCGAATTCTAATCAGAAATGTGTTATGTGGGTCTATTGTCATTTTCTGACGTGTGCAAATTTTTGAGCATGCTTAAGCCGGGTTCATACTGCACGATTGTCATAGCAGTCGTGTCACAGATGCTTTCACATTGAAGGACTGTCTGAGGCAGCATGCAGTCATGCTGAATTCACAAAGCGCGATAGATTGGCAAAAGAGGATTACACAAAACACGACTTTAGACAGAATCGCAGAGAACTTTGTCTATGTTCTAAAAGTGTGTCTAGCAATCAAACACTTGCGAGAAATGGTTTAAAAACCGAGCGGGACCGGGATTTTAAAAGGCTAGACCGGTTTTATCAGACATGTGAGTGAGAACATTCTTTTGGGTCCAAATAGACAGAAAAGAAGCCCCATTTGAATCAAACTGTTTATATTGTCATCTATGCCTTTGCATCTCCTTAACAACTTCACGTTGCTCTGGAAATGCCTCTCTCATTGACTGCAGGTGGCCACAGACATTACTTCAGTCAGAACACATTTCACACTGCACGGTAAAGTTAGATATTTACCATGCCAGATATCTCACAAGTAGCCTGCGACCACTCTGGAACTCTCACACAGCGAGTCTTTGGTACTTTACACAGTGCGAAAGTCACATGCGTACATGAGCTCCGATCCGCATGTGATACTGGCCAGTCGCATGCGATTATCTGCTACTCAAAATGGGGCCAAGCGTCCCGCACATGAGTTGGCCACGCCCATTTATTTACATTTTGCAGTATACATTGATTAAAAAATAATTTTTTGGTGCACAAATCTGCTGAAACAATAAATACTTTTGAGTCTGATTAATACATCACATTTCTTTAATGTAAAAATCTGAAAGTATTTGGTCTTGAATTTGTTGTTGCAGAGAGGGTGTGACCACAATATTTGATGATATCTTAGATATGCTATTATTATAACCTACTCTCCATTTAGATTAATAACTCTTGATTCTCAGTTCCCATATCTTATTTGTTTGCACAATATTGGTCATGCATAGAGGGGTCAGATAATGGCCTTCATTGCAGACTGTGCATATTGTAGCGGGGTGAAGAATCACGCGATAAGGATTGTGTAATAAGGTGCCCGGAAGGTGGATTTATTCACAATAAAAAGACACTGTTCTTCGGTGATGTTGAGTTCCTTGTGCTCGTTCCCCTTTGGTTCCCGTGCTCTGGTCCCGTGTAGCAGTGAAGTAAAGGAGTGTCCGGAAAAGTGTGCCCCTTGGTCTCAGCTGCTTTCTGGAGGGAGAGAGAAGAGCCGTTGGCATCTGTAGTCTTGCGAGGTCGAAGCTGGCTTGGGTCTCTTCTCTCTCTCTGGTCGCGCTGATTGCCGGCAGCTGAGGCTAGGTGGCAGTTGATTGCGGGGTCGAGGTGTGCGTCGTTTTCACCAGGACAGCGATGAATGTAATGGGCACCCGTCACAATATGCTTAGATTAGTATGGCGTGGAATGTCTAGATGAATGAGAGACCACTGGCATGGTAGAATATGAGTGTGGGCTTCACCCCCGGAGCAGGGGGTGCGAATTAGAAGCCAAGAAGCCAAGCTTCTTAAAGTTGTGACAAGGTTTCTCTTTTTCGATGCTCATCAAGGTTTCCAGCCATCTTCTTGTTGTGTTTTGATTTGATCCATGAGCTAACGTAACTTTGCTTACTTCATTTTAGTTTACTTGGTCTCTTTTAACACCTCATTTATCCAGTTACTTGGCTGGAGAATTGGTTATTGTGTAACAGAGTTAAATGCAGAGTAGGGAATTACTGGGGGACATTGTTGACCATTAACTTTAAGACAGCCCTTCACTTTATGCCTGATAATGCTCTCTTCACACAGGCCTCTTACAGCTGATTGGCTACAAGATTGTTTCGGTATTCGCCAAATGGTATTCTTCATTTGATATTCTTCTTTTTCCAAGAAATGCACCAAACGCTGTGATTGGCTCTTTGGTATGTCTTCAGCCTGGAGAGGCAGCAATAGGCGGCGCTCAAGAACAAAATGAGAAGCTGTACTCCCAAGGGAGCAGAAGCAGAAATAAGCCGGTTCACTTCAAACTTTGCATCCAGTCGTTGCTGAATTCACACAGCACATGAGATCAGCGAATTTCACACTGCAAGATTTTAGAGAAAACAATTTTAGGGTGATTTAACAGCTAACTTGTTTAGTTCGATTCATTCTAGCTAGAGTTCGTTTTACTTTTTAGTTCGGTCCGTTCTAGACTGCACTAAAGGTGGACTAAAAAAGCGGTGGTCTCGACGAGGTGGTCTCAGATCGGTTCCAAACGAACTCTAGAGGGGTTTGTATGTGGTGGGAACATGATCGAACTCTGATCTGGCACGAATGAAGGCAAAAAACACTTGCTTTTTGAAGGAATACAGACACCTTACTTCCATGGGCGTGGCATTATGAGTTGGCGTGTGTCTGTTTACATGGCAGGGTTGTCATGGTAGCACGAGGTCTAACTTGGAGTAGTTTATAATCCAAGTATCATTTGCTTTGTGCATCGCAATGATTGATACTAATGATAACGTAAAATATGGCACTGTACGATTGTGACTCGCCAGATATTTGAGAAAGTCATTGGTTCTTCAATCTGTATGATTTTCACACATGTACATGAACCCCCGAATTGCATGCGATTCACTAAAATTGTGCGTCTGAAGTGGTTTGTTTTTCAGAAAATGAATAGTTTGGCTTTATTTTGACAGATAAGCGATCACTCGTCCTCTACTCTTTCTCCTCAAACAATGTTAATTGCTTCTGCGCCACCGTGTGGCATGGAGTGAATTAGCGTTCACTGAAGTGCCATCTAGTGTTCAAGAGAGGGTCTGTGCACTCATTTTTAAATACAAGCAAAGTGACGCATAGGTGTGTAAAGGGCTTAACTGTTTAGATCTGAAAAGTTCAGTTTATTAATGCGAATGTTTTTTTTTTTTTTTTTACCCACAGAGATAGAGCATGGCTCAAGTGACAATGCAGACATCAGCCCCCTTGTCTGGACCTGGCCTGCCTGCTGTGGTGCCTGATGTGGCCATGCCCAGTCCAGGAGCTCTGGGTCTGCAGCCTAGCATCAATGGCTCAGTGCCACCCACAATGCCCCCTGGTCCTGCCGATGACATTGTGGACTCCACTGCAGCAGCCAACCCATCAGGTAACAACAGCGCTGTAGTTGGACTTAGATTCATTTCTCGTTATTAATAGCCAAGATAAATGACTCAGTTTATTCAATATAACCAGATCAACAAAAATTCTTATGTTATGTACCCCCCACCCACCAGTGATTGAATTTTATCGGTGAGTCAAATTAAATGTTAGTTAGAGCTCTGAGTTCCTCTACTTCCCACTCTCTTCCCCTAGGACAATTTAAACAATACATTTATTTAGCAATAACTTTAAATATTCAGACAATAATACCAAACAACAATAAAACTAGTTGAAGCTGTAGGCAGTGATCATAGGGCTCGAGCACCTCCGGCGTCATCACTTCCTGGGGGCCATTTTGTTGCACTATGCACTATGGTCAATCTTTATTTAGGAGATCTACTTAAGCGTGAATGTAAAAATTACTGAACAATACATTCAATTTAGAGAATAAAATCCACATTCTAATTTTTTTTGACCACCAGGTGGCCCTGTGAATATTTTTTTCTGTTATTGTTTTGGCCATTAATCTTGTCATATGTTAAAATTGGTAAAAAGAATTACCTCATCAATTTTACATGTTCGATATTGTATGGCCATCTATTGGCGCTAGAGTGTACACTTTAGATGTGTTGGTAAATTTGGTATTGTATGGCTGAGTAATAACAACTTCCATGACGAACCTCCCATATGCCATAAGATAAGACCGATGGAGTCTGGAGATAACATCTCTAGGAGGACTTAGTTAAAGTACGACATAAGTATTCATTTTTAGAGGTTTTTGCAACATATCTTTTCAAGATTTACCTAATATTGCCCTATAACTTTCTGGTAAGCTGTGCTTTCTGAGCTGAGCTGTGCCCCATCTTTTGTACCAGGCGTGTTGAACATTAATGAATGTTTCTAGTGGAAAGTCACATCCATGTTCTAAATGAAAACATTGTATTTTTTTCCAGCAGACCCTCCTCAAGAAAACATGGCAAACCCTAAAGAGAAGACTCCCATGTGTTTGGTGAACGAGTTAGCCCGTTTCAACAGGATTCAGCCCCAGTATAAGCTTCTAAATGAGAAAGGACCTGCCCATGCTAAGGTAAAGCTAACAGGGATATGATCAAGTATTTGAAAAGCCTATTTTATTTGAATTAAATTGAAGTCCTAAATAACTTTATTATAGTGTATTCTGATTGCTGTAACTTGAGCTTTTGTAAATTGCTTAAATTGTTCCGCTATATTTACTAAATGATTGACTGCGTGCGTTTTTTGAATGCAGATCTTCACAGTGCAGTTGTGCTTGGGGAGCCAGGTTTGGGAGTCGGAAGGTAGTAGCATTAAAAAGGCTCAGCACTCCACAGCCACAAAGGCCCTGGCAGAGAGCGACCTTCCCCGGCCTCCTCCACGCTCCCCAAAAGCTGACAACATCAGCAACAGCAACCCAGGTACCAGGAACTTGACGATTTTTCTTAGCAATTTGTATTGTTTTTCACAAGTTTGTTTGCAGCCATGGCCAAAAGTTTTGAGAATGACATATATATTGGAAATTGGAAAAGTTGCTGTTTAAGATTTTATAAAAGCAATTTGCAAATACTCCAGAATGTTATGAAGAGTGATCAGATGAATTGCATAGTCCTTCTTTGTCATTTACACTGAATTTCATTGCTGTCATTAAAGGACCTACTGAGATCATTTCAGTAATCGTCTGATGAGAATGTTAAAGAGCACAAGGCTCGAGATCTTTATTTTGGGCTGATTGGGTTAAAATGCCAGACTCACTAAAAGGAGGGTGATGCTCTAAATTTAAGAAATGCTAAGAAGCGCCTGCAGTCATCATTGCGTTGCATAAAAATGGCTTCACTGGAAGAATATTGTAGCTACTAAGATCTAAATCAGGGGTGTTCATTACGTCGATCGTGATCGACCGGTCGATCGCTACAAGTCGATCCGCGGCGTGAAATTGAAACAATATCAGCCGATCATCCATCCCGTCACACTTCAATTAGCTGCAGATTCACGGATTCGGTTTTCTCTGCTCAATAGCTCGAGACCAGAATGTTCTTAGTAAACAAATAATACATATTTTTAATCTGTGTGATGTAGCGGACAAACTACAAAACGTTTTTTATCAAAACAAGTTTCCCTCGGCATTCGCAGAAACACATTACCGTCTATGAGCAACCCGCTGACATGGAATCGCTTAGGGACAGTCTGCAAATGACCAGATCCAAAATATGCTTTACCCAGAATATGTTTCATAACTTCATTCTAAATTACTCTATTACAACCAAAATCAAGCAACACGCCACTCCTCACCTGCATATTGTACTTTACGGCTCAGTTTCAATAAACAATTGAACAATTTATTAGAGCATCATTTTTATTCTTGATTATTTGGATCAAAGCTCAATTGCTCCCATAAAAATCACTCTATTACCATCAATTCAGGTCACACACAACTGTTCTAATGATTCAATTCAGTGCAAGTCATCAAATTAAACTCACGTTATTACAAAAAATGTAAATAGTTAATTATTATGTGTGTTTTGTCAATTCTCAATAAAGTTGAAAATAATTGTTTGTTGATTGAGGTTTTCCATTTTTGTAGAGGGTAGATCACTTTGACTTGCTGAAAAAGTGTGAGCACCTCTGATCTAAATCAGCAACTTCTATGATCATCAAGAACTTCACGGAAAGAGCAAAGCAGGGCTCTAGACTAACTTTTTGCACTGGTTGCACTGGTGCGCCAAAAATTTTTTCTTAGGTGCACCAGCACAAAAGTTAGGTGCACCCAAATTTTCAACCGCATCACATTTAACACCCCGTTTTCACAAGTTCACTTTTTTTAGTTCTCTATTCATTTATTTTATTAAATCACTGTCCATATATAGACAATATTGACTTGTAAATGATTAACTAACAACCTGGTCAATATAAAGTTCTTTATTTGAAGCACAATTCTACAAGAAAGGTAACTAAAACTTACTGAAAAAGTGTTTAAAGTGCTTTACTGAGCTGAAATTTAAACTTTAAACTGATTTTGGTCCCCAAGAGCAGCAAATGCTTTCTTTGAAGCAGCATTAATTCCTAATTAAACAAATAAAAACGATAATACCATTTACTACCCAGATCAAGAGTTTATAATGCAGCCTATTTATTTATTTTTTTATTTTTAAGTATCAGAATATTATGGTTAATGCAGTAACGAGACGGTAGGCATATTATTGACATAGGCTCCATAACATGACATGGCTTACCTTGGGCATGAGCATGCTCGACCTCAATGTGTTCAATATTATATTCATCGGTCTTCCTTTCCGCAAGATACGACTGTACACAATGACGAATTCCTTTGTGGCGATATATGTGTCTCCGTCGATCAGGAATTCCATGTACGCACTGTTCGCAATTTGCACAGACGTCTTTTTTTTTTTCAATGTATCTGCGATGACTCCTATAAATTGGGTGCGCGCGACATCATTGCTGTACGTCGGGTTTACGTTCAAGCCATTTTTCTTCATAAGAATTATTTCGGACTTGAATTTAGTGAAGGGGAGTTCTTTTTTTGCAATATTGTAGGCAACGTAAAACTTAATTCTCATCTCGGCCTCGTCTGATGATCTGTTTGCTGCTGCCTGCCCGAAAGGCAGCGGGGAGAGGGGACACTTGAGCAGTGCATTTATCGCGGCATGTTATGTGTTTTATAGAAAATTCTGAAGATTATAATTTCAATTCTAAATGTATTAGAGCCAGTCACAGGGGAGGTTGATGGCTCCGTGTCAGAGCATTGGTTATAATTTTCACGATCAGGCCCTAACTTATCTTTCTTAATGAAAAATCGTTCTTTTCATCTTCTCTCGTAATGCGCGGCCACATCCACTGTTTACCTGATGGACTCACCTCTCTCTGTCTGACTGCATCACATGCATTTTCAAACATACGTTCACACACATACAGGAATATCTGGACAACGGCCAATCAGAGGGGGGGTGGGGCGGGATACGCTCTTCACTATCTCTGATTGGTTTAGACCACGATATGGGTCTAATATGTGTCTGTTGTTGAACAACAGGGAGACTCACGGAGTTTAGTTTTTTTTCCCCGTCGTTCGGGTCGCACCGGTGCAACCTTTGATTTTTTTTAGTCGCACCATTGAGAAATTAGGTCGCATATGCGACCAAATTGGTCGCACTCTAGAGCCCTGCAAAGGGCGTCCAATAAAGTCCACCAAGTGCCTGGATCGTTTTAGCTGCTGTATCGGAGTGCCACCAGTGCAGAGCTTGCTCAGGAATGGCAGCAGGCAGATGTGAGCACATCTGTATGCACAGTGAGACAAAGACTTTGGAAGACGGTGTCAAGACTGGGTTCCTATTGGTCAGGATTTGCCCAGAAGTTGATTGAGAGCATGTCCTGTCGAGTTGCAGAGGTCATGAAAAAGAAGCGCCAATACTGCAAATACTGACTCTTTTCTTAAATGTCATGTAATTGTCGATTAAAGGCTTTTGAAACGTATCAAGTGCTTGTAATGATATTTCAGTACATCACAGATACAACTGAAAAAAAGATCTAAAAGCAGTTTAGCAGCAAACATTTGGCCACAACTGTACAATCTGCCAACGGCTCAAGCAAATTTGACTTTACACGATTTCTTAAACGGATCACAATTTCTATTAGACAAAAAATGCTGACGCATCTTAAAAGTAGACAAAAACAAGTGTGTTCAAGCTGTTTAGAAAGTAAAACTTTCTTTTTCTGAGAGGGGTGTTTACTTAACTTTATTTAAAAGGAGACATTTGTAGAAGTTTTAAAGTAAAAAATTGTTGAGTCAAAATTTTAGTGACAAAAATTAAACCAAAAGCTTGGTTTCTAAACAACACTTACTTAAAATAAGCTAAATAATATACACCCTGTAAGTTTAATTTTAAGACCAAGCCCTACAAAAAAGTTAATTCAATAGATTTTTCCAAAAGCTGACAGGAAGTCTGTTATTTTAAATTTTCATAAACATTTCAGGCTTCATACGTTAACGAACAGCATAAAACTCTGGCAGTTTCTTCTAAAGGCCTCTGCAATTGAATTTATTTTTCAAATGTGTTTTATTGTTTCGTGTCTCGGTCTAGACTCTCTGTGTTCTCTGTATTGTATCTGTCTCGATTCTCTATGATCTCTGTATTGTCTCGTTCTTGACTCTCTGTGATCTCTGTATTGTTTCTGTCTTGATTCTCTGTGATCTAGGTATCGTCTCGTTCTTGATTCTCTGGGATCTCTCTATTGTCTCGTTCTTGACTCTTTGCGATCTCTGTATTGTCTGATTCGTGACTCTATGTGGTTTCTGTATTATCTCTGTCATGATTTTCTGTGACCTCTGTATTGTCTCAACTGTCTGTGAATTTGGTATTGTTTTGGTCGTGACTCTCTGTGGTGTCAGTATCATCTCTGTCTCGACTCTCTGTGATCTCGTTATTGTCACAGTCTAGACTCTCTTTGACCTTGGTAATGTCTAGTTTTTGACTTTCTGTGATGTCTGTATTGTCTCGTTCGCCACTCTCTGTGATTTTCTCTATTGTCTCTGTCTCATCTCTCCATGATCTCAGTATTATCTAGGTCTCTGCTCTCTGTATCGTCTCTGTATCTGTTCCGTGATCTCTGTATTATCTAGGTCTCTGCTCTCTGTGGTCTCTGTATCGTCTCTGTCTCTACTCTGTGATCTTTGTATTGTCTCGTTCGCAACTCTGTGCTCTCGTTATTGTCTCAGTCTCAACTCTGTGATTTCTGTATTGTCTCTGTCTCATCTCTCTGTGATCTCAGTATTGTCTCGGCTCTCTGTATCATCTCTGTCTCTACTCTGTGATCTCTGTATTGTCTCAATCTCGACTCTCTGTGAACTCATTGTATCGTCTCGACTCTTTGTGATCTCAGTATTATTTAGGTCTCTGCTCTCTGTGATCTCTGTATCGTCTCTGTCTCAACTTTGTGATTTCTGTATTGTCTCTGTCTCATCTCACTGTGATCTCAGTATTGTCTCGGTCTCGGCTTTCTGTATCGTCTCTGTCTCTACTCTATGATCTCAGTATTGTCTCGATCTCGACTGTGATCTCATTGCATCGTCTCGACTCTTTGTGATCTCAGTATTATTTAGGTCTCTGCTCTCTGTGATCTCTGTATCGTCTCTGTCTCTACTCTGTGATCTTTGTATTGTCTCGTTCGCAACTCTGTGGTCTCGTTATTGTCTCGGTCTCAACTCTGTGATTTCTGTATTTTCTCTGTCTCATCTCTCTGTGATCTCAGTATTGTCTCGGTCTCGGCTCTCTGTATCGTCTCTGTCTCTACTCTATGATCTCAGTATTTTCTCGATCTCGACTCTCTGTGATCTCATTGTATCGTCTCGACTCTGTGATCTCAGTATTATTTAGGTCTCTGCTCTCTGTGATCTCTGTATCGTCTCTGTCTCAACTCTGTGATTTCTGTATTGTCTCTGTCTCATCTCACTGTGATCTCAGTATTGTCTCGGTCTCGGCTTTCTGTATCGTCTCTGCCTCTACTCTATGATCTCAGTATTGTCTCGATCTCGACTGTCTCTGATCTCATTGTATCGTCTCGACTCTTTGTGATCTCAGTATTATTTAGGTCTCTGCTCTCTGTGATCTCTGTATCGTCTCGGTCTCAACTCTGTGATTTCTGTATCGTCTCTGTCTCTACTCTATGATCTCAGTATTGTCTCGATCTCGACTCTCTGTGATCTCATTGTATCGTCTCGACTCTCCGTGATCTCTGTATTGTCTCGACTCTATGTGATCTCGGTATTGTTTCTTTTTTGGCTGTCTCTGATCTCAGTCTTGGGTGCACAGAACACTTTTAATCCAAGAACAAAAAGCAAGCCGCAAGCACTTTCATTTAAAAAAAGTGACTATAAACTAATTTCCCACCTCCCTTCAAATATTCTAAATCATCAGCGTGGGGCAGTTTAGTTGTTCAGCTTATGGTTTTTAACAATAGTCACAGATCTCTCTTTACTATCTTCAGGAAGCATCACGCCCACTGTGGAGTTGAATGGATTAGCCATGAAGCGAGGGGAGCCAGCAATCTACAGACCCCTGGACCCCAAACCTGTTCCAAACTACAGGGCCAACTACAACTTCAGAGGAATGTTCAATCAGAGGTATCCGCTTTGTAGTGATTGGAAGTTTGGGTTATTTTACCGACTCGGATCTTTGAGTCTTGTTCAGCAAAATGAATGAATCCTTTCATCAAGTCATTTAATTAATTTTAGTTAAATACCAATACAATGTTACTTCCCTAACACATCTACTATCTATGCAAAAGTGAATCACACTATGAAGAAGACATAAATATAATGTTAGAAGACAAAAAAAAAATACTACTTAAGCCTAACAGTGTCTTTAGTCTGGTTCACCTCTGATCTGACAAGTTTTTAGGTTTAAGTCTCCTTTGTTCCACATATTACTCTCTTCGTACCTCCGGAGTCACATCAAAGATTTGTTCAAGATGATCCATTGTTCCTCCTTTTGTATTTAACACTCGGAATTATCTACTTTCTTTTAGTAGCTCACTTTGTGCCTGTTCTTGTACATCTTGTCTCAGATGTTCCGAAAGCCTCAATCACGATTATTGTTGATTCTGACAAAGATCCATTTGAAGGTGATATTGAATTCTTTAATGTCATATTTGAATCCATTAATGTCATATTTGAATCCCTCATCATTCTTTTTTGTCTTTGTTATTTTTTTATTTGGCAAAAAGAGATTTTGTTCTCCCATGTTTTCCTAAGGGATTTGTGCCTTGATTTTTGGATTTTTGTGCCTTAGTTGTTGCGTTGGTTTGAATAAGCCCCATTTTTTTCAGTCAGTGTTAGATGTAGACCTATGTATTTCTCTCTGTTGTCTGCGGTGTACTACTGCCCTCTTGTGGTGAGGGAATGGTGTTTTATTAAAATTCTCCTCAAGACTGATTTATATGATATCTAACCCTAACGGATTCATAGAGCATGACTGGCAGAGACAGAAATCTTTTTTGGATTGATACTGAAAGCATGACGTGATTGCTTCTCAGTTAACTATCAAAAGATGTTCCTTTGATTTTCAATTACTTGTTTTTTTTTTTATCCTGAAATTGTACGATTCTTCCAAGCTAATTAACAATATTGACAGTTTTGAAATAGTATTCTCACACTTGATTTGTGGGTTTTATGGTAATTGGTTAAACAAGTTCTGGTGTGACAGTTGGTAGCGTGGTTCATTTAACCCTAAGAAGTCTCGGTATGCACCGCTGCGTTTGTTTACACCGGCCTGTTTTGACCTTGTATTTTAATTTTATTATAAAACATAAAAACTTTTCAGTCTCTGTTTTTTAGATTTTTGCAGTAAAAAAATTAAATATAATATTCTGAATAATTGTTTTTGAACGATTGCAGGTCTGTAGTGAAAGTGATGTGTAATGTAATGAAAAATTATTTGTAAAGAGCTGTACTAAAAATAAATCAAGCATTAGCACAAAAAACTGTAAATTGTAAATAAAGTTGTAAAAAAACCTCAAGCCCCAGGACTTCTAAGGGTTAAAGTTATGTTTGAAATGATGCGCCATCTTATTTATTTATTTATTGTTTTCCCTTAACCTACAAAGTTTTTTTTTCATTCTAATTTTCACCAAGTTTAGAAAAACTAATGGTTAAATATGTTTTTATTAAACCCATTAGTTAAGAATATGTATTTTTGACACATCTTTAGTGTTACATTAAAGCAATTTTTAAACTTACCAAATATTCGTTTTAAATGCCCGATAATTTTAATTAATTTTTCTTAATTTGTATGAGCTAATTGCAGTTTCTTTTTAAGCAGCATTGTAAATTTAAACTCAGTCTTTTGTTTTTAATGGAATTACCAATACTGATTGTAAAGAATGTCACAACTGTATTGAGTATATATAGGATATAGGGTAGAAAAACAATAAAGGGCCTAAAACTGATCCTTGTGGCACTCCATAGTTCATTGCCGTTGGATTGTCACGTTTGTGCCATGATAACTTTAATATTTTAAGATTATTATTGTTGTTTGAAAGATGTGCCAACTTGTTTTTTTTTTTTTACTTCCGCAACTTGCTTGGTTATGCCTGAAAAATTGATACTGCGTTGAAGCGTTGTTCACCAGAAACACGTTGGATTATTAGGCTAGAATCAATTCAGGGTTGAAAGTAGGTCAGAAACTTTTCCTAATGGTAAGAAGTCAGGATTTGAAATTAAGATTTGTATTCCAGCAAACATCTTCGTACTCATGGATTGGCACCTATTGTTAGAAGCAACACGAGCTAATTAAAAGCATAGCAGTGGTGTAAAGCACAACAATACCGGAGTCTATTTATTGAAAATTGTATTGTTCGTGACAATGATATAGTTGTGCTTTATCTGATTTGATTATCTATGCTAAAAGTTTACCACAACTTTGGACGGTGTTTCTCAATTTTTCTCATTCCCCACTTTGGACAAAGGAGCATTCACAAGCCCCACCTGCTCTTAACGCCCCCGATAGAATGGTGACCAAGCCTGATTTTTAAAATATTTTGTTTGTTTAAATAGCTTAGCTAGTCTTATCTAGCCTTTTTGGCCAGTTTTCACTACGTTACAATATGCTCTAAAAAAATTATCTTTACTGTTTTTTGTGCCAATGTTTAATATATATTTTTTTTAACCAAGCTTCTTCTTCTTCTTTTTTTAACAAATATTTTTGCATTACATTACCCAATATTTACCTTCCAAAACAACCCTGACGTTGTACAAAAAGTACAATTGAAAACAAACAGTTTTTCTATTTTATAACAAAAATCTAACATGTTGAGACAAAATAAAAATTCTTAAACCCCCCTAAAAGCAAAGACAAGGTCAAAACAATGTGAAAATTGAGTCACAATCTCTCCTAAACCTTATACACTTTTCCAAGCTCTTCTTTGTTCCATTGTGCTTGTTTTGTGCAGGAATTTTTAGAAAAAAGAGCCCTTTTGACAGGTCTTACGTGTCAAAAGGTTGTCCCTTCTTTTCACCACTAGATGGCACTTATGCCACAGAATTGGAATCTAAAACGAAACTGACACAGTGTACATTGTTCATTTAAAACACAAAATAACCTTTTTGAAACAATTATATTTAAAGTCAAAATTAAACAATAGGTGGATTGTGTACGTAATTTAAAACAGATGCTGAAATGGCCACATGCACAAGTGCGTGCAGAGACTTTGAGGGTTAAGATATTTCTCCATTTTGTAGATGGAATACTAATAATGCGGCTACTTCATATTGTTTTGTTCCACTGCAATATATTCTGACATCAATCTCCGCGCTCTTTGGTTCCCAGTTCTGTTTACAAAGAGGTTGATTTAATTTCCAGTGTGGTGAAACATTCACAACATTAGAGTTTAGAAGGAAAAAAAAAATCAGAATTGAAATCCTGTTGATCTCGTGCCCCGTCTACAATACCTCTGCGCCCCATGGTTTGAGAAACACTTAGGAACATTTTAAAAATGGTGCATTGTGTCAGAAAACCCAAGGCTGGTATAGTGAAGTTACTTTTCTGATTGAAGCATGTGCTGTGTCTTTTCTCTTAGCAACTCTAAAAGAACTCAAATATATATGACCAAGTTAAACGCCAGGTTGATGGAAGGCTTGGGAAATTTCTATTGAAACCTCATCTTTGTCTTTTTGGAAGTCGAGGAGTGTGAGTTATTCCTTCATTTCATTGGCTTATGCGGGTGGCCACATTCACACACATAAATTAAAAGACAACACTAATGTTTGCCTTCCATTGGATTTCTCTCCCCATCGTCCCCCTAGGTGTTCTGGCTTTGGCTCGTGTTCTCTTTAAATGCAGACCAGACAGGCTCGGTTGATGTGTGCTCGCTGATGGATTATTGAGAGTATAATGTGACTCAGAGTGGTTCGGGAACCACTTTCCCACATTGCACAAAAGGGGCCTGCTATGATTTCGGGGTTGCACCTGTAACCAGAAAGTTTACCACCCCTGCTTCCTGTCCACATCCAGTGTTGCACTTGGCATTTCCGCCAAGAGTCTGGGAAACGGGGAAACAAGCGATACATTCCTCAGATATGAATAAGTTCTGGGAGAGAAATGTTGAGACATGGCTTCAAATAGATCCAACATCCACAAAAAACGTAATCTTGAATTTTGAGAAATCAAGACAAACAGTAGTATGATTTTTTTTATTTATTAATTTTCATTACAGTTAGGTAACTTGTGTTGGGACCGTTTCACAAGGGGCAGTTTCTAAGACGTGCTTTGTGTTTTTAATCCCGTCTGAATTTGCAATGTCTGTTGTTCTTTCTCTCTCACAACCTCTGTTAAAACTTCAGAGCAAATGAACTTGCCGCTCGTCATCTTGAGATCTAATCCTATTCGAATGCAGATGTTTGAACAACATGAACTTAGAATAGATATATCCAAAATATAAATGATAAAGGAAGTACTGTATTTTTAGCTGTATAAGACACACTTTTCTTCCCCAAAACTGAGGGGAAAAGTTGGTACGTCTTATACGGCGAATGCAGAGCGCCGCGGAGCGGAGGGCGGTCACGGCTGTAGGAGAGGCGTAAGAGAGGCCGTGGCATTGGCCTAGCTCCTGTTATGGTAAAAATATACCTTCTCAATTGATAATAAACACTGGAGACCGTTTGAGAGAGAACACAGCAAATGCGGCTATTTATTGTAAACATTTAGCAGTCTCAACGCATTTCCTAAACACGTGTTATCCGCATTGGAAGGAAAACCCTGAGCCTCTCAAAGTTAGACAAGCGCCGGAAGAAGGGCGAGACTGAAGTATGACGTGTCTCTTAAAAGTTTCTCAAATTACATTTCTCTTTTTTTTAAATCTTTTTTTTCTAGATCTTCCTCATTTAAAATTGGGTGCGTCTTATATGCGAGTGCGTCTTACACAGCGAAAAATACAGTAGTTATTCAATGTCCGATTGGGATTGAAATTGCCACGTGTGTTACAGGAGTCATGTCATGATGAACCTTTTTGTGGTTTTGATTTGTAAGAAACGAGTTTGTTTCTTTTAAAAACTGGATTTATTCATGCTATTGACATTCACACAAGCCAAATTGTTACGTCACGGCTGGACATGAAAGGCCCGATTTACCTTCTACGGAGATGATGTCCACAAAACAATGCATTCTCTCAATCACGAGAGAAAATGACAGTGCTGTAGTTGTATCATAAGTACAAATATAAAATAAAAGTGGTTTATGTTAAGACTTCTCTGAGTCTGAAATGTTCACAGACCTTTTAACCTTTCGAAGTCAGAAGCTTTTTTTGGGTGTTTTTTTACTACTTTACAATATGCTTTAATAAATTATCTTCACAACTGTTTTTTTGTGCCAATGCTTGATATCATTTTTTTTTTACGAATATTATTACATTACACCATAATAAACAACCCTGAGATTGTACAAAAAGTACAATTCTGATTAGAACATTTTGTCTTTTTTTTACTACAAAAATAAAAATAAATAAAATATTAACAGTTTTTCTGTGTTTATAACAAAAAAAATTTAATGTCTTGAGTAGGGATGTCCCGATCAGGTTTTTTGAGCCCCCGATCCGATCCGAGTCATTTAATTTTAAGTATCGACCCATACCGAGTCCCGATCCGATACTTGTCTTTTCCTTGTGCTAATTGCACACTTTAAGTGCATGCAGGTTATTAAATCAATCCAGTGTGTACTCTTGACAACCAAATAGCTCAGCAGTGCATCAATAAAAAAAACTAAAAGCAACCTGTTCCTTTACAGTTTTTTTATTTCTCACAAATATGAAATCTCAATTTTACAGCTCAGTGAAGTCGCAATATTCTGTCGTGTGTTTCGTTTTAAGATGCCTTATCAAGTTGGTAGTATTAAAGGCTGCTTTGCTAGTACCACCGCATCAAACTAGAAAAAAAAAGAGAAAATAATATATTTTACATGGGGTATTAAATAACAATCAGTAAATAAACATTTCTATTTCTTCAACAACGAAAATGTTACACATTTTAAGTTACGAAGAACACTTCAACATGTCACAAACCTATTAGATAAAGACATGTAAATCATCACAACACAAAACTTAAACACGCTATTTAGGCGCTTAGGCGCTAATATAAACAACAAATAGCGATCTATGAAATCCCTTTTAAATAAACAAAACATACTTTTTTAAACATTAGCTTACCACGCTGGAAATAAATAAGCATTAAATGAAGGTTTTTGTAGAGCTTGAACCTTTTTTTTTTAACACGAGCACAAACATGCGAGTCTCTCATATTTCTTCCTGATTCACGCACGCTCTAAGCACGTCATCAACGTCCTTAAAGGGGCAGCACACAACAGCTCGCATTGCAAACGTTGCATGTAGCTACCAGACTAGAATCACTTTCCAACTTAAAATACTTCCACACTGCAGACATCTTAGCACCGTATTGCAAGTAGTAAACAACATGCGAGTTTAACATGCGAGTTTGCGACACGTGCGTGACGTAGCTGACGTAAACATTCGATCGGTCCGATACATAGAGCCGATTCCGATCAGTTAAAAAATGCCTCGATCGGCCCCGATACCGATCTTTATGATCGGCTCGGGACATCCCTAGTCTTGAGACGAAATAAAAATTCATAAACAAAATTGTATCACGTTCTCTCCTGAACCTTAAACACTGTTCCAAGCTCATTTTGTTCCACTGTGTTTGCTTTGTGAAGGATTTTTGAGAAAAAAGCCCTTATGACAGGTCTTCCATGTCAACTACTAGATGCCACTTATGGCACAGACTTGGGGCCTAAAACTAAACTAAAACAGATCATATTTCAAATAGAGATGTTCCGATACCATTTTTCCCCTCCCGATACCGATTCCGATACTTGGGCTCAGTGTATCGGCCGATACCGAGTACCGATCCGATACCTGGGTGTGTATCTGTATATACAGCTGTAAATTTCCTAGCCCTGTATTAAATTATATTTTATAATTTAAAATTAATTATTTTATGCTGTGCTTCAGATAAACTCAATATGGCAATGACAATAATCAATATGGATATAAAAAAATTCAATAGACATACCTATCTTTGAAATGTGGATACAAGAGAGTTACAACTGCATACAAGGGCTCTTCCTCGATGGTTGCGAAGCGTTTATTGACGGCTCATTGTTTTTATGCCAATGTCCTCCTGACTCTCCCGAGCAAGTAGCCATTTTAGAACTGTAACTGAGGGGATCACTTCCACTACAGATGAGGTGGAGGAGCTAATCTGTTTTTTCATGTTTTTTTTTCATGTTGCTTGCGTTGTTCGCAAAAATAACATGAACACTGGATTTAGAAATATTCCACTTCCCAAGCATACACTCGATTGATTCAGCTATGGATGCGTGCGAGCCGCGAAACTCGTTAGTCTGCAGTTCACATGAAATGTGTTCACGGACTGTCACATAAAGCTTAGGGAGCGCTGTTCCGGAGATATATTTGCGACCAGCCAAACTGTACCGGGGCTCCAAATGTTAATTAAGTGGTGAAAGCCCACGTTTTCCACCACTGACAGTGGCTGGTCATCCAGTACAATAAACTCGATAATCCTGCCGGTTATCTTTATTGCTCGTTGGATGTCTTGTGTAAACTTTTCTCTTTGTTTGAATGAAGCTTGTTTGTTGCGTCTGGCACGGCTTGTCCTTCTCCTTGGTTGCTTGTGGCAACACGACACAACTTCCTGTTTTTACATTCTGAGCAGCGAAGAAGAATTGATTTCCGCTTTGCAGCGATAAGCAAAGCTAGCGGTTATAACTAGGTTATGTTTATGAAAATGGTATCGGAACGGTACGTGGACTCAAATACTCGCCGATACCCGGCAGCATTTTCGATACTGGTATAGGAATCGGAACAACTCTAATTTCAAATGCAGCTTATCTCATTTAAATATTAATCACAGTGCAAATTTTGAAATGTTAATTTAAAACACAAAATAACACAACTAATAACCTTCTTGAAACCAACACATTATATTTGATGTCAAAATTAAACAATGGGTGGATTGTGTCATTTGTACGTAATTTAAAATAGACGCTAACAGACAAATGTGTATAGTAAATCAAGTTGGTTTTGCACGATGAAACCGTCATTCGATGTAACTGTGGTGAACAGGCCGTTTCTTGGGCCTGAAAACATTCTGGGCTGAGCCTAGACCCTAATAAGTATATTTTGCGCCACCTGTAGGAACAGTGATGTCATGACACGGCTAAGTTTCGAATCCGGTAGGGGCCTACTCAATTTCTTTTTGTAATTTTTTTTTTCACAAATTTAAACAGGACCTTATTTTATAGATTTTTTTAGCGGTTTATTTAAATTGTTGTGTTAAAGTGTGTTACATGGAGGAATCGTTCACATCTAGGTCACCACTGAACACAGTCACAACTCGTAACAAAAAACAAATTTAAATTAATCATTTACTTGTTTCTGCTGCCGGCTCCCTGGAAACATGAGGCTCTGTTGACACTTTATGTTGCTGAGAACCGTATAAAATCCAGTTTGTCTTTCTCTCTCCAGCGTCTCAATCCAGACAGCACATCAGCACAAACC
The DNA here is from genome assembly GCA_007224835.1 of Danionella cerebrum. Lineage (NCBI taxonomy): Eukaryota > Metazoa > Chordata > Actinopteri > Cypriniformes > Danionidae > Danionella > Danionella cerebrum. The sequence continues at coordinate 139,029 of SRMA01026458.1, forward strand.
CTTCAGATCAACCAATAAAAACAGACGCTCCTGTTTTGATAAAACACTTTTGATAAAACAGCATTACATGAACATTTAAGATCAACATTAGTTACGAAGGTTCATTGTTTTGTTGAAAAATAGACATGTAAAAAAGGCACTGTAATGGGTTGCTTATGCGTTTTACTTTATCATCGTTGACGTTAATCTCTGAATGCCAACCAACATTGTGAAACAACTTTGGAAAGTAGCTGCTAGTTTTTTGCAAGCTTGTTCCCCAGACCCTACAGAGGAGTGTGAATGGTTTCTTCAGTCGCTGGAGCGAGGGGGGGTTGACTGATTCTAGTTCAGACAGTACTATTGCTCATAGAGGCCTTAAAGTGTAAACGAACCTTTAAATCTGCCTTGTGAACAGCGGCTTGACAGCTCTGCATGGGTGAGCCAAAGTTAAGATAAAGAAAGCTGGATGTATGTGAAGCTGCTTTTGTTGAGAACTCCTTCGCTTTGAGCCAATATGAGTTGTTTTTTTCACTGATTCATTGTTGTCTCATTGACCTGGTAGAAGAAGGGCCATTTAATTTCACCATTTATTACTCTACCAACATTGTTCGGCTTCAATCTCAGATACAAGTCTGTCTTTTGTTGAGTTGTTTGAAAGCTTTGTAAACCAGTCTTATCAGCCTTTGTGTGGAGCTGTGACAGATAATAATGTACCCTACTGACATAAGCAAAAGACTGTGTTAACATTGCAGGTCCAATTTTTAATTTTTTTTATGAATTACAGTGGTACCTCGAAATACGAATGCTTCGCGTTACGAAATGTTCGATATACGAAATGTCTCACGGGAAATATTTTGCTTTTGAGATTTGAAAAAAATATAGATATGAAAGATATGAAAAACACAAACAGTTCTGCTCTTTTATCTGCTTGTTAAGTCTGACGTCGCGCTGCGCTTCCGGGTTGTGGTAAGTGCGCTTAAAGGGGCTGATGTGCTTTAAAACACTTTAAATTAGTTTTAAATCAAGAGAAACATTATCTATAGATTACCAATAATTTACTATAACAAATGTTAGAGTCAAGTTGTTGTAAAAGAAATAACGTTTATAAAAAAAAAACATGGAAAGTGCTGTTCTGTTGCGCCAGTTTGAGAAACCCAGTGACGCTTTCTCAGAAGTGCTCTCTCCCATACGCTCGGTACTGTCTGCGCTTGTGCTTGAAACCGTGTTGGTGTCGGTAGTTTGTGAAAAATCTTGAGAAAGTTAACTTTCATACGTCGTGCCGTAATGTTTTCTGCATCCGTTCCACCTCCTCCGACACATCGCTTCACTCTCAAAGTAAGGTTTCACATTTGTGTACATATTACGTATTTTGCTTGTGTTTTATTCTGTTTTATTATCATTTATTACATGAACAATGTGTAGATTTAAGGATTAAATAAACGTTACTTGATTTTTCTCTGGTTTTCCATTTTCTCATCTACTCATACTGTTGTTTCTGAGAGCTGTTGCACAGATTAGGAGTTTTACATGTAAAACTTGCTTCGAGATACGAAATGTTTGAGATACGAATGCCATCCTGGAACGGATTTGTTTCGTATCTCGGGGTACCACTGTGTTTTGGTTTGCTCATTCACATTACTGATTATTGGAAGCGGACCTGAAACGAACACCCCACTTTTCCCCTTATCCTCCATATTTCCCTAAGATAATAAGTAATGTTTACATTTTTTAAACATCTATACACATGTTCTCCAGATCTGATGATGGTAGTTTTAGTATACGGTTGAATAGGTCATCAACAGATCCCCTATTAATTACCTGTTGAAAAAGGATGTTCACAGATAATTCAGGCATGTGCACAACAAGCCAATATATGGTAACTTTGGAATGTTTTATTTTTTTTGTACCATCAGTCGATATCTAAATATATAGCAATTGCAGTTTTCATCAATAATAATTTTATGGATTTAGACTTGCCTTGGGAATGCTGGGTTACTTTAAATGTTGAGGTTGATCTTTGTTCATTAAAGGCTGTGTTCATGTCTCAACACTCTGTTCTGGTCAAGCTCTAGTGTTTTTTTTTTTTTTTATAAATCACGTACCGGAGAGCATCATTGTGCTGTGGTGAATGGGCTGGGAGTCCAGTGTTACCTATCAAAATGTACTTATATCCCCTGACCACAGGGGGACTTGGTAGTCAAAATCCTAGCATAGTTATAACTACATATGCTAAGGCTTGCTAAAGTGGCAACCATTTTTCTAAATGTAATTGTATATTTCGACCACAAGATTTGTGGCATCACAAATTTTATTGGCTACCTTCAGGACATGTTGGCAAACATGCAAGCCAACTTTTGTATAGATATGTTGATGCACTTGAAAACGAAAAATGGAACATTTGACCAAATCCAGGTGGCCTTTCAGTTAGAAGGTTTGTGACCTCTCTGGAAGACGTTTGCATGTTCTCCCTTGTGTTTGCGTGGGTTTCTGATTAAAAACATGCAGTTAGGTTAAGTTAATAATCTAAATTCCCCTTAAGTGTGAATGTGTGTGTTGCCCGGTGACCTGTCCTTGAAGTTTGAAGTGAGCCGGAGATGGCACCTAAAAGGGAACAAGTGGGAAAGAATATGAATGAATAAAAGTAAATCCCAAGAGGGCTGACATCTTGGTTCGATCGTCCGAACCTGTTGAGATTTTATTATTTTCCTAATAGAAATTTATGTCTATAAATAGAATAGAATATCTTCTAGTGAAACTTGGCAGGCAGCCTAAGACTGATTGTTACAACAACTACCAAGTTTGGTGTTGAAATACTGAGATTTACCCTTATGAAGACATTACTGAGATTTACCCTTATGACCATTTGGGCATTGTGTCAGTTGTTCACGCCCTTTTCCTATGCACTTTGTCAAATTAGCTTAAATTCCATAGCTTTTAGTCAGCATAGTTTACAAAAGTAGTTTTTGTTAATAATTCAAAGTGTTGGCTAATTAGCATAATGAACAATGACGTCATATGGTTAATCGGAATTAGCCTGAGCCAAGGATTAAACAAAATCAAGAATTTAGTCTCTAGACTATACAGTAATAATAATAATAAGAAACGGAACAAACACAATAGGTGCCTGCACACCTTCACTGTTTGGCCCCTAATAAGAATTATATAATATGCTATGAATGATGATTGGTCGAATCTAGTCATTTAATACAGTTTGTTTTTCTATTTTGTTCTCTTTCACTGAACCATTGCTTCTTTGTGTCTTGGCTCTTTTCCAACCTTAGGTACCATTACCCGGTGCCGAAGGTATTTTTTGTGCAACTGAAGGTGGGGAACAGTGAGTTCATTGGAGAGGGACGGACTCGCCAAGCGGCCCGACACAATGCAGCTATGAAAGCCCTGCAGACCTTAGTGAACGAGCCCATTCCAGAGCGAGCACCTCAGGTAACCTTCACAACACCACAGCTACCTTTCCTTTCACAGTATGTTTTACTCACACAACCTTTCAATAGATTGGGATTTATTCAAGGTAAACATTTGTATTTTGTACAAAAAAAATATTATATATTTACATATACATATATATACATATACTAACATGCACACATTTTTATATTTTTATTTATTTTTAGTTGTATGTCCATTGTTGAATATAGTTTTTATACAGTATCACAAAGAAGGGATTTCCTGTAAATATTTAATATTATATAACGTCATGTGAAAATACTAATGAAATTAAACTTTGGTGGAACAGAAACACAGAAACACCACACTTACTGTACGAGTAAATCTTATTCTACAAACCCTTTGATCATTTTTGCAGTATTCTTCCACTGTTTAAAGAAAAACGAGTCACACTTGTATCCGCCAATCAGGTCACTGTGTATGCAATCAGTGACAGAAATAATAGCTGAATAGTTGGCCTTAGTTTGCTTTCTGTACTCTCTGTTTTAATGTGAAAATGTTACATTATTTTTAGCGCTGATAAAATTTGTGTTTTAATTTGTGTATTCAACGAGCAAAAACAGTATGGATAAGACCAAGGAAGGACTTTTTTAACAGTCTGTTATATTAAAGCCTTTATTTTCTGCCTTTTTGTCCATGTCTTATTTTTCCCCGTGTATTTACTTCCGCTTTGGTTAGGTGATCGGAGTTCGGTCACATGATCGCTCGCTCTGATTCCCTGCGGACTGTCCCTTCCCATCTGGCTTTCATTACTAGGTGTTATCTTGCACATACATTGCACCTATGTGAACTTAGCACTTGACCATTGTTGATCTCTACAGATCGCAGTCACACATAACGCAATTCTTCCGTGTGACGACATTGAGTTTGTGAACAAAACCTGGTCATTTGTTCATTTAGTTTATTTTTTTCCTCCTCCTTTGGAGAAGTCTTATGTTATTCATGTTTTCCATTCTAACTTCTATTATTTTTCCTTTTGTGATTATATTACTTTTTTTAAATCAATAAACTATATTAATGATGGCTTTCAAGCCAACAGTTAAAGATTTGTTATTTACATGAGAAAATCTGTTGCAAGCTAAACTAAAAATTAGGGGTGTAACGGTACGCTAAAATCGTATTCGGTTCGGTACAGTGTCTTGGAGAGCTCGGTTCGGTTCATTCGGTTCGGTACAAAACAATAAGAACTTACATAATCTTTATTTTGAAAAGCTGCCAATACACAGTAGAATTCTTGCATAAAATAAATAAAAGTGACACATTTGGGTGATATTTTAAATAAATTGCACTCTTTATTAAGAAAAACACATTTTTTTTAAATAAAAAATGAAATACTGCAACTAGTTAGGATAGATTACCTATCCACATTTTCTGAAGAGAGCATAGATCTGGTTATAATATCTCCAGCAGTAGAAAATGTTAGATGTGTTGCCTGCCCGATCTCCGTGGAACAATGTCGGCATACAACTTTAAATTTATCCACTCGTCTATCCCGTTATGTATTTTAACAGAGAAGCCAAAGTGTTCTCAAACACGAGACCGTAGTGAGGTGAGAGGGTCTTCAAGCTCTGGCTTCTCTTTCGCTTTTGCCATGTAATTTTCCTTCTCGCGCTCGTGACTCAATAGCGTCCGTGCGGAAACAATGTCGGCATACAACTTTAAATTTATCCACTCGTCTATCCCCGTTATGTCTTTTAACAGAGAAGCCAAAGGCGAGTTTCCGCACGGACGCTATTGAGTGTCGCACAGTAGAGCTGCACGTCACTCAATAGCGTCCGTGCGGAAACTCGCCTAGGAACATGGTTCCGCTGCGCTTAATATCGCGCTAATAATACATTTATATTATTTAATACAAATACCGAATACCGAAACGGTACGCAAGTGTCCCGAACCGAACAGGCCGTACCGAAACGGTTCAATACATACCGTGAACCGTTACACCCCTACTGTAATAAACAATCAGAATTTAAACAGTTACATTATTTGCAATTTACATTTATTTATCCACTTTTAAATGTCTTTTAATTGCGATTTATCACAAAAAATGTGTGATTAAGTAGTTTTTTTTAATTAACAATTGACGGCTCTAACTAAAGCTGAACTACGCTGATAAAATCAAAAGGCATAACCTTGGTTAGAAAAGGTTATTTTTTTATTTTGTGAAATTAAATTGTTCATTTTAGGTGCACTTGTTTAATATTATTTAATGTAAGGTATATTATATACTATTATGTTTTTACTTACATAAGTGCACTAATTAGTCATTTGTCCCAATTGTCCCCAAATATGTTTCCCTTTTTCCATTTCAAAACTGTTTAAATGTGTGTCACATTATTTGTATTTGTTAGATTGTAGTAAAAGCTATGGTTAGATCAGTCAAGCCCACCTCCATGTGAGAATATTGTCAAAAATCTAATTAAAAATCAGAACTGAATGTTAAAAAGCCTTTAAAAAATGCTTTTTGGGAGAACAAGGATAGTAAAAATCAGTTTCAAATAATTTATTTACATTCAGTGCTATTTCTTCCATAAAGCCTTTAGGCACTAATGTCATTCCATAGACGATTATGAGAATTGCACACCTACAAATAGAGGTCCTTCTCAAAAAATAAGCATATTGTGATAAAATACTATTTTATTTCTGTAATGTATTGATACTTTCATACATATTTTAGATTCATTTACACACAACTGAAGTAGTTCAAGCCTTTTATTGTTTTAATATTTATGATTTTATCTGAACATTACAGGAAATAATGAACTTTATCTCAGTATGCAAATTTTTTTAGAAGAATCTAGAATGTCACATTGATTAGCTTACCAGGGTTTTTTTGAGAACTGTCTATGTTTTGAAAGGAAGTGCCAGGAGTGTAATGGAAGAATAAGATTTTGTGCTTTAGTAATCATATTAAAAACATACAAAAGAGTACTATTGCACCTCTTTTAACCTCTTAAGCCCGAGAGTCCCCGGTACCGGGGACTTGCCCCCTTGTGCGTTACATTTTCACTCATAGCTCACGAACCCTGAGAATAACCCACACATATTAAATACTGTTGTGTTCAGCGGAAACTCCTCTAAAAACGTATCTAATTCAATTTCATATCCGTTAACCACAGCTCGAACGCCATGCAAATAAACAACAACATGTCCGGAGTATAATTCATGACCCGTTTTTGTTTATGTGCGATATGTATCCACAATATAAACGGAAACACCAAAACCATTACATTAAATGAAAGCTAACAACCAGCTGAATCCAGCGATATGCAACTCATTAACATTGCATGAAGTATTTCAGAGCAGGGAGCGAAAGTTCCACGAAAAAACGCCAGCGAAAACCAAGCAAGCATGTAAATCTTGTCTTACCTTTGCCGTTTTTTCAACAAAGTTATTTCCATAGCGATAAAAGTCCGTTTGTTGTTATGTCCGGTCGATAGCTTCGTGCAAACGCCATTTTGGATTGTTTCTTTAGCTTTGTGGCGTCATTACGTCACCAAATATGGAATGACTCCCCGTGCGTAAGAGCGCGTCTCTCCACGCTGCGCGTCGTGTGATTCGTCGGCGATCCCGTCAGTCTCAAAATGGTTGAGCTGATTGGTTTCCATAGAATCAGAGCTTTCCGTCGATATATAGATCTTCTGGATTGGACAGATGGTCGGGGGGGTAGGGACAAGCAGAAGCTCGACGTCAAAGCGTTTGTGAGTGAAAGGTTCCCAAAAGCGCAGCAAGATGGCGTAAATGAGCTTCTACCCCCCTTTTACAGCGTTTCTTTAGGAGTTTTTTTTGCTGAAATCATGTCCCATAAGCAACAAAAGAAGACTATTAACGTAGCTGAAGCTTTGGACAAGATTTTTTCCATATTTCAATTATTGTGCCAAATTGTGCCAAACTGTGCCAACATGGATTACGCCTGAACTTTGTTCAATCAAAACCTTTACAGAATATTAGTTTCTTGTAGTATGAACACCAAACTTGCTACAGATGTCCTTGACATGTAGTGGTTACAATTGATTGTGTTTATTTGCTTCGTTATAAGTAAAATAAGGAGATATTGGAGGAAACATGTGTTTTTTTTTTAGGCGGAGTTCATTTTTTGGCCATTCCAACATCAATTACTCTTACCCTGTGTTCTTGACTGTCAAATTAACTCATCCACACCACTCCCCAAGAACCTATCTTCATTTTGATACCAAGATTTGCAGTTTAGGCCTTGTAAAAGCTGAGAAATGCCTTAAAAAGTAAAAGTATAGGATTTTCGGAAAATAGGCCTCAGGGCTTAAGAGGTTAAT
>SRMA01026459.1:0-27696 GCA_007224835.1 Danionella cerebrum
AAATGACTTGTAGTAACACAGGAAACATTATATAATGTCACTGACCCCTCCATAGCAACCATACTGGCTACCATAGCAACCAAATTGACACATCTCTATCTCAGCTTAGGAAAATGAGAGAGACACGGGAGTTGGTCTAATGACTTGTAGTCACACAGGGAACATTATATAATGTCACTTACCCCTCCATAGCAACCATACTGGTTACCATAGCAACCAAATTGACACATCTCTATCTCAACTTTGGAAATTGAGAGAGACACGGGAGTTGGTCTGAATGACTTGAAGTCACACAGGGAACATTATATAATGTCACTGACCCTCCATAGAAACCATACTGGTTACCATGGCAACCAAATTGACACATCTCTATCTCAGCTTAGGAAAATGAGAGAGACACGGGAGTTGGTCTAAATGACTTGTAGTCACAAAGGGAACATTATATGATGTCACTGACCCCTCCATAGCAACCATACTGGTTACCATAGCAACCAAATTGACACATCTCTATCTCAGCTTAGGAAAATGAGAGAGACACAGGAGTGGGTCTAAATGACTTGAAGTCACACAGGGAACATTATATAATGTCACTGACCCCTCCATAGCAACCATACTGGTTACCATGGCAACTAAATTGACATCTCTATCTCAGCTTAGGAAAATGCTAGAGACATGGGGGTTGTTTTGTTTCACTCATAGTGACACTGGGAACAATCTATTGTGTAAATGACCTGTCCAGAGCGACCAGACTTTTTACCACAGCAACGCAATTGCCATATCTTTATCTTAGGTTAGGAAAATGCTAGACAGAATTTCAACTTACTCATATTATACCTTTCAGCTCCCACTTTCAACTTTTGACACTTTCAACTTTCAAAAGTTTCACCTTCAGCTTCCACTTTCTATTTTTAACACTTTCAACTTTACAATGCTTCAACTTTAAACTTTATACGCTTTCAACTTTAGAATGTTTCACCTTTCAGCCTCCACTTTTAACTTTTGATATTTTCAACTTTACAATGTTTCACCTTTCAGCTTCCACTTTCAACTTTTGACACTTTTAACTTTCTAATATTTTAACATTCAGCTTCCACATTTCAACTTCACAATGTTTCAGCTTCAGCTTTCAAATTTTGACACTTTTCAAATTACAGTGTTTCACCTTTTAGCTTCAACTTTTGACACTTTTAACTTCCTAATGTTTCACCGTTCAGCCAAGGAATTCAGCAATTTTAAACATTCTCTTTCAGCTCTCTGCATTCACACGCATTTTCCGCTAGGAAATGCATTTTCTAGTTATTATTCTTCTTCTTCTTCTCTTTTCCTACGTCAAAATTTTACGACGCTTCTCCTCCTAGCCCGTTCGAGCTACAGCCACGGAACTTTCCACGGTCGTCCAAGCTGTTCCCACTCGAGTTGCTATGTCTTTTCGAACCGATTTGACCAGCGTTTCCGTAAAAATCGCGAATTTCGGCCCAAAAATCGCCCAAGTCATTCCCTATGGGAGCCCTAGAGTGGTGATGTCATCGCTCACTCTAACTTTGAGCAAGCTCAGTCTTGTTGATACTTGCAATGTTTTCTCAACTAAAATTAACCTTTACACACACATTTTATATCTAAATGGTAGAGATTTTTGTCCTCTTTCAGTTGGTGCTGTTTTCATTTTAAAAAAAACACACGGTTTTTACTCCAGGTGGCCTAAACCACAAGGAGTGCACTTAATTGCTCCATTCACCTCCATTCAAAAATTCTGGTGGATTCTGTTTAAATTCTCAATCGCAGGCTATTTTTAACTCGCCATAAATCATTCACACTTTATCACAGCTTCACAAAATTTACACTATTCTCTTCCTTAAAATCTTGGGATTCTAACAGTAAAAGAAATATTTCAATACCTCTGTTCATTCTTTCGTAATGTTTATTTGTTTGAGGGTATGGATTTCTCTTAAATGAGCAGTTGCACAGAATCAAATGAAGGCTATTTGTAGCTCGCCATAATTTTTTTTTTTTTATTCACACCTTCACAAAAATTACAGCATTCTCTTCGTTAGGGTCTTCTGCTTCTTACAAAGAAAGAATCATTTCGATATGTCTTACGGTTCTTCTATAATCTTTATTTGTTTGAGGCATGGAAATCGATTTTCTCCAGCAGATTTGCCATCGTTTGAAAATCTGACAGTTGAGTCAGCTGACTCGTTTGAAAATCTGGCAGTTGATAACTCCAGGTGCAAGCTGATTTCAAATAAGTAGGTCAAAGGTGTCTCATTGACTTTCAATGGCCCATTGAAATGAATGGAGCATGAACCCCATAGATCCTAATGTAAAAGAGCTTCTGTAATTGATTGACACTGGAAAGTCATACTAGCATTAAGGAAGCAAATTACTTATCCAGCCAATCATTCCTTGTGATTTAACATAAAATAATTAAGCCACACCCACTTTTTTTTACAAAACTATCGATGTCAAATATCTTCTGAACGGAACACAGTAGAGACATGGGGGTTGCTTTATATTATTCTAAATGGAAAGTAGATTACAACATGATGTCACTGACTCCTCCATAGCAACCAGACTGGTTACCATAGCAACCAATATGGCATGTCTATCTCAGCTTAGGAAAATCATAGAGAGATGGGGGTTGCTGTATTTTACCCGTATAGATATGGGGAGCAATATATTAGGTCAGCGACCCCTCCATAGCAACCAAACTGGTTACCATAGCAACCAATATGGTGCAGCTCTATCTCAGCTTAGGAAAGTCATAGAGATATGGGGGTTGATGTATTGACATGGGGAACAATGTGGTAGGTCACTGACCCCTCCATAGCAACCAGACTGGTTACCATAGCAACCAATTTTGCATGTACCTATCTCAGCTCAGGAAAATCAGAGACATGGGGGTTGCTGTAATTTACTCGTATTCATATAGGGAACAATATATTAGGTCAGCGACCCCTCCATAGCAACCACACTGTTACCATAGCAACCAATATGGCGTATCTCTATCTCAGCTTACGAAAGTCATAGAGACATGGGGGTTGGTGTATTTTACTCGTGTTGACATGGGGAACAATATGTTAGGTCACTGACACCTCCATAGCAACCAGACTGGTTACCATAGCAACCAATTTTGCATGTACCTATCTCAGCTTATGAGAATCATAGAGACATGGGGGTTGGATTATGTTATTGTTGCGGAATTGACAACATTTAAAAAAATAGGTATTAACGGTACCAACGCAAGCCAACATCGAAGTTTGCGTGCAAACTTTAAAATCTAGTTATTATTATTATTATTATTATTATCATTATTAATTCAATAACAACCTTGAATAGAATTTGTCATTAAGCCAAACCTTTGAGGTTCATGTCAGTCAAGCCACAGCTTTGATTAAACTGAACTGTCTGCCTCAGAGCCAAACTTCTAACAGTATTTATAGTAACTGCTGAGATGCAGACTGCTGTGAGCTGCTATTACCCTCACAAATCTGCAGGCAATCAAATTGTTGGTGCATGCAATTGATACTAATTTTAGTTAGGACAGGATTTTAAAAATGTTTTTTTTTTTCATAAATATATTCTATTCAAAAGTAAGAACATTTCTTTTTGTTACTTAACCCTTGCATTATAAAATTCTAAAAATTTGGTGTGTCGTATACAAATCTATTTTGTACTGTTAATGTTTCGGGGCTAATTATCTTTGTAAAACTGGCATTTTTTTTTTCGTTATGGAACGAACAATACTGTTAATACTGTTACAATTATGTCAACACTTGTTATTTGTCTTTGCCCTTTTTTGAACAATAGTTAAAGCCCTCCCTAGAAACAGTTGATTAAGCATCTATTAGATTCTGCATTTATAAAAGAATTTGGAAATGGAACTCGGCTCACGTTTTACCACTGTTAAAAAAAAATGTAACTTGATTCCCATTCCCTTTAGGAATTTATGTTTCTGTGGAAATGACCACTTACATAAAATGTATAAATGGATTAAGCATTTTTGTTATAATTCAAATACACGCTAAGATTAACTTATATTGATTCTGTAAATGTGTATTTATTTATTTTGTGGTGCAGCTTCAAATGAATTCAACTGTCAATCTGTTTAAAAAAAAGTTGGAAAAAAGTTGCTTAGAGTTCACCACTGTTAACTGTAACCATCCTGTCAGATTTTCCAAACTCCTCACCTTAAGAACATGAAAAAAAATTGTGTGTTGTGTGTTGTTTAGGTTTATCAAACATGATGCTCACAAATATGAGGAAAATTCACAACTAACAGCAAACTTAGAATTTCTGTTTTCCCGCCACACATTGATCAAAATCACTCACTAATCCATGTTTGAATGCTTTTTATGGAAACATAGAACCATATTTGAACTGCAGTTAGTCATTTCTAAAACACTAATTCATGATCTATAACACATTTTCCAGGGGCCAAAAATGGGTCAAAATTGGCCAACTCTGTAAGTTTTTACATGTGCAATTTTATCTTAACTTATCTTGCAACCACTATGTTATTCTTGTCTCTCTTTCTGATGTCAAGATGTCTATATTTAGCCACATATGCAAGCATCTTAATCAAATCATAAAGGTCTGTTAAATGCTTGTGTGTTAAATGGAAAAACGTGTAACTTTCTGTGCTTCAATAGAAACTGAAGTAGATTCAGATTCAGATTTTATTCGTCACATATAGAGTACGATGTGCAGAGAAATGTATTGTATGACTGTCTAATCTGTAACTATTTAAGAGATGTATAGATAAAATAGAAATGAAAAATAAATGAAATATAAATATATGAGAAAAAATTGGTTTGTAATAAAGTACAAAAAAGGCAAAATACGATATAATATAAATGCGATATGTACAAAATGCAGGAGATGTGATGTGCAAGTGATTGGTGTATGACAGATGGTCACTAAAGTGTCATGTGGATGTTTTTAAAGTGACTAATGGACTAGTAGATGAATGCTATCTAAAGTAACATTAATCTATTTTGTTTGTTTCTAGGTGGTGGAAACCAATCTAGTAGCTTTTGACTGCCACTGGATCATAATAAATGAGGTGGGTTCTTTCAGAAAGTGTGAAATCTACTTTATTCACATTTTTAGCATGTTTAAATATATTTGCATAACTATTTGTCTAAGTGTGGGGTAGATAAGGGCTGGTTCAGAGGGATTAATGTGGCAAGATACAGACAATATGTTGCTCAGAAATTCAAAAGAGGTTTGGTAAGCACAGGAACAATTATCTATGAACCAATTTAATGGTGCATTTAGCCTACCTTCTTGATTTATATCTTGTTCAGTAAATAACATCACTCTCTGTATTAACCTTTTCACTTTCCATGGGTTTCTTTTTAATATTTAAACTTGAAAAAAATATATCAAAACTCCAGAACTACACTTTCATTTAACAGTGGATGAAAATGTAGGTTTTAAAGCTGTTGAGTTCAACTAGACAAGTTGTTTCTGAGTGTATTAATAACATTGATGCTCTTGATTCAACAGTGAATCATCAAAAGTTTTTGTTGCAGGAAGAAGAAGCAGTTGAAATGATGGGCACCTTGACCCTGACTTTACTTCACTTTGTTTTGCAAATAATCTGTGTTGGTTAACAACTATTAATACAAAGAAAAGTGTAGTTTCTTGGTTTTGTCAAGGTCTATATCTGGAAGTGGTTTCCGGAGATGATTTTTTGTGTCGTATTATTCTTGTTGTAGTTCAATCTCAGCAAAGCAAAAAAATATACAAAAACAAACACAGAATAAAGCACTTGGCTTTGAATATTCCATAAAACAAGACAAAAGTAGAAAGAAATTTTGAAAAAAAAAAAACCGAACATATGTGTTTGAGCTCATGGTGTTGGTAATCAGTGTGTATCTGATTAGTATTCAACAGTTGTGTGAGAGAATAGGAATCAACATCAGCATTTTATCATTATGATTCATTTATATTGCACTTAAAGAACAATTTAATTTTAACCCACAATCTTGGCATTCTTAGTACCACTCTCTACTGAGTGAGTTTGTTTGCTTGTAAAGTAATACACTACAAAAACAACCGTAAATCTATTTTGTGAAAAGTTTGTAAAGGGCACTTCCACTACATTTTATGCTTCCACTGCATTCCGTCCTTTTTGTCTGTACTTTATTGGCACCCACTTTTCTGCAACACAAAATGTGATTTATAAAGACCTAAAATAATATTTTAATTTGTCAAACTGTTTTTAAAGATATCGATAAAGAGGTTGTAGTTATTATTTTAATAATGATTCATATATATGCAAGGGTACATAGAGTTTTTTCTAAACATTTATAAACTCAGTTTGGATTGGTTGAAAAAAAATTTGAAGAAATCTGAGTTCCTGGTCCAGTAAATGGCAAATAATTTGAAGTATTCAAGAAATTTACCATTGAAATATGAAATGTTTCCTATTGCAAATGTCTCCAAAGAAAGATAATCCTAGTGAAAATATATCTTTAACTAGGTTGTAGAAATCTTTAAAGAAGCTTTGACCACGAATGAATTCAAACTGAAGTTGTGCCTAGTCAAAACTCCAGTTAGAGATATCTATAATGTTAATTAGTGATACATCAGTATTTTTGGATATTGGCTGTTCCTGTTCCTTCCTCCTGTTCCCTGACTCAGTCTGAATCAGCTTCATCGCTCCCACAATCCTCCCCTTCACCTCTCATGAGGGTCTACTCGGACGCATCCGAGCAAGACAGCAAGCCTGCACGTTCGTACCCGCCACACACGCTTACGAACTTAAAGCAGGTCCAGATATTCGAACTCCTGAATATATTTTTCAGATAATATTATGCCTAATTACATTTGGTGATATAATGAAATAATCCGTAGTACAATAGTATTTAATGTTAAATGCCTTGCCACACACATCCCATCATGAACAATTAAACCAACAGTGTATTCTTCACAAATGATGCTGCCAACAACATAAACATGGAGTGTCTAATATGCCTCGGTCAACGTAGGAGCTGCAGACGGATTTGGGTGGATGTAGTATGAAACTATATTGACCACACAACCACTCTGAAGCATTAAATCCAACGGAATATAGAACTTTATACGATTAAAACATGTTTTATGTAATGGCCACTTATTCAGTCTCAGGCAGTTGGATCGCTTTGGTGAGGGAAGTTGTATGTCCTCAAATAATCCTATTAAATTACAATACCTTGACATGTCCCAGCATTCACATGAATTTGCTCATGGTTGGCCTTACTTGACACCTCTCGTGGGGGACACAACAAGCAACTACCAATGCCTGAACCTTACCATTGGGCCATCACCCTGTGGGCTCATTTTTGTGTCATTCTAACTTAACATTGCTAATTTAGCATCAGGGGCCATTATGTCATCTGAGGGTTGGATAAGCCCCTCATTGTCTGTATTTTCAGGTCTGTAAAGTCTGTTGTCCTTGTGATCTTGAAAGTCGCACATCAGAATGCCTCCCTCAGTAATCCTCCATCACTCTTGCTACATTAATTAACGGAGGCACAAACATCATTTGACAGTGTTCAACTATGTGTCAGATAAGATTTTCATGAGTCCAATCAGCAACCTTAAAACTACCTTTCAGCAAACTGTTTACATTGTAGCCAACTTTCATTTGAAAGTGATTGAATGGCTTTGCCGTTTCGAGTAAAGTTGCCATGAGTTTAAATTTAATGACGTACTTCATGAGAAGCAGTCGGCAACAATCACAGCTTCACAGGTGAGAATGAAACGCAAAAGTGAAGGCTGTCAGAGGGAACAGCTTGGTCTACCTTCACTGGGGGACGTTCTTGTCCGTTCCCATCACATCATTCCCAGTTCACTTACTTCATTTCAGCCGTCTGTGGAAAAGATGGCTTGGGGCTAAAATTAGCAATCATTCTTCCCAAGGCAGCGCAAGGACACACGAGTGCACACAGACTTGTCTTTGGCAGCAGACTGAATAAATACTCATTCATGAGAGTAATTGCAATTCTAATGATGATTTTTATGTAGTCATGACCCATGTGTTTAAGTGGTTTGGTGTCAAAGGGACCAGAGGCTGCCGACTTTGACCTTGGCTGCAATGGAAAGGACAACTTAACCGTGTTTGGGGAGAGTGGAACCAATACAGATAAATATATTGATCATCATCTAAAGCTGGGACCCATTTTGAGCTGATTTTTCAGTCGTGCAAATATTTTGCAGATCGTCCTGGTTTGTCTGTTAAGAAAATTAAAGCCTCTTGACAGTTTATCGCACTGTTGAAGAAGCGTACAAGCAGATTTAACTCATCATCTCAAACCGAGCATGCTCAAACAGAGACAAAGTGAAACTTTGGACAACACGGAGCACAAGACACAGGGAATGGAGTCCCAAGATTTCTTTATCGTCTATCTATCTACACTGAAAACGCAGCAGCAACCCAGATGCTGGATGCCATTGTTAATTTTTTATTTAACAAATGTTTTTTTAAAGCTGCTGGAAGTTGCATTTCAGACCGTATTGTCCATGTTTGCCCATCTGAGTCTTTAATTCAGTCTTTATTAGGATTATAAAAAGCACACATACCACAGTGCTTGTCATATGAGTAAGGGAACCATTGAGCTCTGTACCTCAAAATATCTGCTAATTGGGCTCAGGTTATAACACCCCTTAACAAAGACATTATATTTCGAAGTATATGTTGTAGATTTAACAAACAAATCATAAATTTGTTTCATTGTGGGTCATCCATTACACTTCTATGCTTAACCGGTGCATGTGCCTGCCAATCATGCCAGTAGGAAATGATGCATAAATAAGAATGATGAAATTAGTTTGAAATGGTATGAAATGGTAAATCAAATTTTCATTTTACAAACCCCAAATCTGTGCCAAGTACAAGACCTGTAATACGGCCTGTGTTTTTCACAAGTTCTGGCAACAAAGAAGAACAATGGAATAAAAAAATGTTTTGTACAGTGTATAAGGTTTAGAAAAGGTTTGCCTGGTTTACCTTGTCCTTGGTTTTAAGGGGGATTTTTTAATTTTTATTTTGTCTCAGCACTTTAGATTTTGGTTTAAAAAAATAACAAACTGTTTGTTGTCGTTTTTTTGCATTTAATGTTTTGTATAATATCAGGAATTATTGTGTAATGTGTAATGGAAAAAAATTGTTAAAAAAGAAGCTGGAGTTGTCTCCAGAT
Organism: Danionella cerebrum; assembly: GCA_007224835.1. Taxonomy (NCBI): domain Eukaryota; kingdom Metazoa; phylum Chordata; class Actinopteri; order Cypriniformes; family Danionidae; genus Danionella; species Danionella cerebrum. The sequence continues at coordinate 9,186 of SRMA01026459.1, forward strand.
TGCTTAAAAAGGTCATTTATTAGAGCAAATTGTAAAGTAGTAAACCCCGGGTTTGTAAAGGTTAATCATGCTTTTAAAAATGGTTCATTCACTTATTGTGGCATGATTTTAATTCATTTAATTCTAAAAGTCTACTTCTACTTCAGATCTTTATCTGTTTTTAGTTTCCTCTTTACCAGAAGCTCATGATAATGTGACAATTGTGATTTTATTTTTCTGACCTATTTTCCTTTTTCTATTGAAGCCTAAAACAAACGTTCTTCTCAGCATAATGATGTTTTATCTCTGCGGCTTATTTACTCTGCATGTAGAAAATCCACTCTTCTTTTGACTTGATTTCCTTTCTTTGTACTCCCGGTATCCCGTGGAGCAGGAGATTTCAGACATGGATGTGCAGGAGCTAGTGATGAAGTCTATAGGCCGCCTGACGCTGGTGAGACAGACGTTCCTTCTCCCACAGAATACCAGTCAGCGGTGCGTCCGGAACAACCACAGAATCAACACCTCTCTCTGCGACCCCAAAGACCCGAAGGCACAGACATTGGAGGTGCCACTCATTTTTTTCAGATCCAATCAAGCTAATCATCAATCGCTTGCCTTCATTTCCTGTCTGTGATTGTGTCAATTAACTTCAGCCTTTGAGCGAACTTTCTCTGACAAAGACTTTACGTAAAAAGCACTATCCTTTTTTTCTGTGCCTGTGGGTGCAATTACTGTATTCTGGCGGGGGCCTAATGTGTTTTCCTTAATATAAAACATAAAAACTGAAAGTTCCACATTATTTGAATAGAAAACACTAAAGCCTTTAGTCATTCATTCAAATGCATTTCATATTATATTAATAAACGTCTTTCTGTTAGTTTAATTCACAGATTGGAAATACATTATAAAGCATGCATCATCTTTCTTTTCTTAAATATTTCTGCTTAATTTAAGTAAATTTAGGTCATTCAGAATAACCAATTAATGTAAAGATTAATCAGTGATATTTAAATTGTCAGAATTACTGTTTGCTTTAAATGTGCCCTGCCCCTTGGTGTATTGGATGGTGTGTTGGACATATAAGAGTGGTTACAAATTGGGACCTGTAGTCATTTCCCATCCTTCCCCCTCTCGCTTCCTGTCATCACACCATCTAAAAATAATGGCAAAAAGCCACCCCCCCTCAATTTTTTCTTTAATACCTCATTTTTTAAACCTCATCAGGAGCTCATGTGACCACCCCCAGCATGATGAGGAAACTTTGCTCCTGTTTATGAACATATATTTTTTGTTCTCGCATGTTATTTAAAAAAAAAATCTATAGCCTCTGCATTTAGAAGTACTTTGTCTTTTCTGAACATGACCTTCATCCATCCCTCTTCTCCCGCTTTAAAATCTTGACCTTTAAAATTAAATTCTGCTTAAAATTCAGTTTTTCAAATCAAGCTTTGTATGCAGTTGTCCATTTATTTAACTTTTTAACTCATTTTGATTTAAGTCTTTTTTACTCCTCTTATGCCACTTTTCAACCAGATTTTAGTAGAAAAAAGGTCTAATTTAAATAAAACTGTTAATATAAGTATAAAAGAATGCAATCGCAAGATGCTTACAGCAATGAACATTTGAATAATTTATGAGTACACAGCAAAACTTTAGATTATTTTTATTTATTTGTGTTACAATTCATATTTAGTAGAATAATGCACGCATCATTCAATTGTTTCATATAATGAACTGTCTTTTAGTCCAAGTATTTTTATGTATTTATCATTATCATAAATATTATTGACCATCTGCATTAAAATTGTAAGTTGCATTTTTGAGTTTTACCATTCTGAACTTGGCTTTTTGGGGAAAAAACGCATTTACTGAAACTGTGGCACAACAGCACATTTTCGTTTAGGGCACCCATTTGGTCTTTAGCATCCCTGGCTACTGGCCATAGTCTTGTGTTGTGCCACAGGCCTTGTGTTTTCATCGACTACCAGTAGGTTTTAGAGTAGGTAGCCATTAATCTGGTACATTGAGAGCATCACAGCGAATTCGACATAAATGCCACCATAAAAATCAGAAGAGAAAGTAGAAACACATTACGGATTGCACACAACATGAAACAATGGAGACCGTAGAAGAATTTTATATGCGGAGGTTTGCGCATACAGTGACGATTCCGGCCAGTCAGTAAGGTCGCAAACTGATGAGACATTCAACAGGATGTTGAGCCACGCTCTTTTTTGCTACCACCTAAGGTTGAGTTCAAAAGTATCACCTTAGAACCTCATAAAAAAATACCACTAAAGATTATATAAAGCCCCCAAGGCCACCCAAGTCGAATTGTGTCTGAAAAGTGGCATTAATCCCTCAAGACCACCACTCATCTGTTGTCATCAGAGAGAAACAAACTAATCACAAGTTTTATACTTTTCCAAGGTCATTCATTCCCTCCCCCTAAATTAACCCTGTCTTTTTGCATCTTGGCAGAAGCATCTTTGTAGCTTCGGTGCTGCAGCACAAATGTTACATCATAATGGCCTTCCAGAAAAAGAGCCGACCAAAAACTGCATCTTTAAGATGTTTCACTTTGTGTCCAGGACATAAATCAATAAATAAGCCCTTTGAGTTTTGGCTCTCGGGGTGAAAAAAGCCACATAGCTAGACAAATAGCATACTTTTGCTTGGCAGTCATGTGGAATCCCTGTCAAGTCTGCTTCTTTGGGTCATTGCTCTTTTTGTTTGCTCACTTTCTGGGTTGAAAATGATCAGTTTTGCGGGAGATTGGATACGTAAATACTAGGAATTTGTCTGCCAGGTGTTTGAATGGCTACCTGTTTCTACTAAAAATGGGGTAAATGAACAGAAATGTTGTGTATTACTGATATCAGATACACAACCAATGACTTGTCTCTGGTAAAGTACATAGGGAACCAAATTATGAATATTTAACCTTCTTTAACATCAACTGTATGAATACCATTTAATGCTGCTGCTAATTCTCTCAGGCTCAAACATCATTCATTCATTCCGCAGACATGTTCAATTATAACGACATTATCTATCTTTAATGCCGTTTTAATCTTTTATGAACAAATACACTAATTTCCACACTCTGTAATCGTAAGATGATACAGTGGCTTACACTGTGAGCTTTTATAACCTATTAATATAAAGTAAAAGTGGAAATTGAGACTGATGCTTTGATCTAGAAACAATATTTGTTTGTGTTCAATTGGATTAAACAAATCGTTTTGCTTTTCAGTCTTGCTTTAATACCCGTGTGCATTCATGTCACATAAATAGTTTGGCAGTCTTTATAGTTTCATAATGGAACATACCTGCAAAGGCCAGTTCTTTTTGCTTTTCTGTTTTCTGGTGATAATCTTTTCAAAAGGATAGTCGTAGCTTACCTGGCCAATTGTGTTCCTGACAGTTAAGAGGGACCAAAGCCCATAGCAAGAGGTTTTTCTCTGCTATTTGTCCACACGGTTAAGATTAGTAAGATATACGATACAGTCCTCTCTGTGTGGGAGCAACCCAGGTTAATAAACAGCCCTGGAAGCCTAATGACTGCTTCACTCCATTTGTTATCTTCTTGTTCAAATGAAGACAACACTTGGGCTTGATCAGAGCAGAGCAATCGATCAGAGTGAAATTAACAATCTCCTTTGTGCAGAAATCACACATTGCAGAGATTATAGTTGGCGGTCCTGTATTAGGGCTGCTCAATACGATCAAAATGTGAGGGTGGTCATTACAATTTATTAAACAATTATTGGATGTGACCCAATCTCACCAATCTCAATTTACAATAACAATATGTAAATTACAGCTGCAATCAAAGGGCTCTTGCACCCTTTCGGTAGCCAGTTTGTTGCAATATGCACTATAACCATTCCCTATTTAGAATATGCATTTAAGTGAAAAATGTCAAGTTCTCTGAACAATAGAGGCAAACTAAGTATTGAAAACCATATTATAAAGTGTCTTGAGCCCACGGTGGTGCTGTGAAGGAGATGTGAACTTTCTGCAACCGTGTTGGCCAATATTCTTGTGACAAAATTGGTAAAAAAAAAAAAAAGAAGAAGTACCTTAGCAATGTTAAATGTATTTCCTCTGGCCTTCTGGTGGTGCTATAACCGAAAGATTACGTTACAGATGTGTTGGACTCTTAATATAGTTGGTAAATTTGCAACAATTGAGTTTTAACAACTTCCTTCTTTATGGCGAAATGTCGAATTTCGATAGCCGCCATGTGTACATTGTTTAACAAAATCAAAAACATCTCACAAACCTTATCATAATACTGATGGATATGGAGACAAAAAGATAAAATCTCCAGGAGGAATTTGGTAAAAAGTGATACAAGCAAAAGTATCCTTTTTTTAAAGGTTTTTGCAAGTTAGCTGCCTTCTTTTTGACATTGGAAACGCAAAGTCTTGGGTCCCTACACATATGCATCGAATATCATTTGTCTGTGACAAACAGAAAGCTTACACACAGATAGGTCGTGTTATAGAGTCATTTTTGAACCCCTTTCAAAATTAGGGGTTAAAAAAGCAGCGGAACAATAATATTCTGAGCAATTACAACAGGGTTCTACGCACCTTTGATGCTCGACCCCTAATTATACAACAACAAGCTGTTGATCCTTTTAAAATTCCTAAAATGCTTGTTTAAATAAGAGTTCAAAAATATGCTTCTTAATAGTAAGAAGGCCAGCGCTATTGTGAAGGTATACCATCTGGCACCTATGGTTATAAGCTTAACTCCAAACAAGATGAACATTATGTGACTTTGAGATCAATATAAATAATTAAAAAGCCCCATCCAGTTTTTCTTTAACTTACAAAACTTCGATAGCTTCGATTTTACTGCAATAGCTAAAACTGATTAAATAAAAGAACCCTGTTCACCTTTTCTTCTTTCCTCAACAGTAGCACTCTTGGCATGAAAGTGGAAAATAAAGGTATATAAACTAGGATGTTCCACTTTAACAATGGTCAAACTGGATACCACTTAAGCTAAGTACAGAAGGATACAAGCATAAGTACCTCCATTATCTTCAAATAGCTTAATTTTAAAGAATGTATGGTATTTGTATGAAATAAAACAAGCTTGAGACGGGAATTTACTTCCAATAGCATAATTTATGCCTAAAGGCTTTTACCAACAGAGAAATCCTGCTGTAAAATAACTAAAAAGCATCATGTATTAATATGTTATTATTGTGTTCGACAGGTTAAATCAGTTGAAGCAGGATCAAGATATGTTTAATAGAGAAAAGTAAAACAAAGCATCGATAAATGCTAATTAAAGTCTATATCTGACTTTTCCACTTTGGCGATATGACCATAAAGTAGATATGCTTAAACAAACATATGCATGGCAGTCATTTCTCCCAGAGTGTCTTGTCTGTAATTGCTTTTTAAAACGCTTCCAGAGCTTGTTAAATGTGGCTCCCTGTTCTCATTTCCACTGTAGAGACCTTTCATCCCAGCTCTACCCATTCAGAGAAAATCTTTGTGTTAGAAGCGGATGTAAATCTGGTTTCTCGTGCTCTCTTCTCACGTCGTCTGTTTCTTTTCTTTTGTTTTGTTTCCCTGCTGCTTCCTGTCATCTTTTCAGATCACCAACCGCTACATATACGACACTGTGCTGCTGCTGGCCAACACCTTCCACAGGAAGCTGGAAGACAGGAAATGGCACAGTATGGCCAGTCTTTCATGCATCCGCAAGGGCTCCAAAGCATGGCAGGGGGGCAAGTCTATGTTGGAGACTGTGAAAAAGGTACAGTACTATGCATAGGTTAGCTGTAAATATGAAACTTAGAAATTATTTGATATAAAACTCATTCACAATTGACACTTTCATTATATTGGCATTGTTTATACAGCAGTCGTCTTTGGTGGTCTTTGCATGTGTAACACTATTGCATATTGAACAAAAAAACAACTGCAAATCAAAACAGAAATTTAAATATTTAGTGTTTTTAAAGATGTTGATTTGCAGCAGCATAGTGCACTAATGGGCCACCGTAATCATCACATCACTTCAAATCAAGAGTGGTGCCAGTTCTTGAAAAAAAACAAACAAACATTAAAATATGTACTTCTTCTTGTAAAAGATAAGGGGGGAAAAGCATATTCTCTCAAATCTTCAAAAACAGACTGGAAGCACAATCAAACAAACTGCTAGTTTTTTTAAAGCTTGTGTTGACTGCTAAGTGCAAACTTCTGAATAATAAATGATCTTTGAGCGCTGCTGTGATTGCAGGTCAAACAAATGACTGTTTAGACGATAGTGTTCTCTTCAATTCATTCATTCATTCATTTATTTTCCATTTATTTTAGAAAGGTCGCCACAGTGTTTTCTTCAATCATATCACAAAATTACTAGTGGCAAGTATCATTTTTTTTTTCAATCGCTTTGTGATTTCTGTGCAAGTTTGCCTGTATTTGAGTCAGTGCCAAATCTTAGAGACCATAACATATTTTACAAAAACACAATACTTGCCGTGTAATGCAGTCCTTGTTTGTCTGTTTTTTTTTTCCCAAACCAATGAAAAATAGCAGTCCAAACGATAAACGGCAGTCCAGTTGTTTTTTTGTTTTTTTTTTCACCAAAAAAGGTGGAAAAATGTTGGTTTTGAATCATCTTATAATCCTTCCATAAAGACCGAACAGAATCAACCCTTTTTTCCAATTGATCATTAAAGTCTATCGAAGATGTCTACAATTCACCGCCAGGCGTTTCTGAGCAGTGAATCCCGGTTCTGACGCGGTTTAACTGATCTGTTCTGGTACCAGCCACTTGATTCAATATTGATGTTGTTTGTTAATGTGTTTTGAATAGTTTCATTTATTTATATCATCCTTTACATTGATATCTTGGATTTGTAGCATTTTGTGAAGAAAAAAAATGTGCCTTGTTTTTATCTTTGTATGAAAGTTTGGAACCGAAAATTTGGAACATTTTTTTTTTCTCAAAACAGGAGTTATTGCATTGAAAAATTAGGTGAATTGACCAACCAGTTTCCACTAGCTGGTCACAGACGAAAACAATTCTAAAGAAACATTGGCTGAACACTGCATGAAGTGGCATTGTAGTGTGCTAGCCAAATCTAATACAAATAAACCTCCAAAATTGAACATTTAGTGTGAAAGGGTCTTTCTTCACATAAAAATACATGGACCTTCCACAAGAACCTCGTGTAAAACCATATAAACTGCACTGAAGAGACAGATTAAATCACCGGGTGTAAACAGAAACATGTTTCCTTCCTCTGCTTGTGATCCAATTGTCCAAAACACATCTTCACACCATTTGCAAACAGGCAGATGTTGTGAGATGGTGAAGCGCTCCTCCTGGCTTTCTGGCTGGTGTACAGCAGAGCTACAGAGATGGCATCCTGCCTGGGGTGAGATGACAGCCTGTGTTACAGGGCTTGCGAATGAGTGCTGGTTTAACACTGTGTTTTGTAGGGAACAGCTTTACCCCCTTGAGGGATATACGGTTCTCTTTTATCCTCATGTATCTGATCCTCGCTGCCATCCTGCAGTAGATATAGCACCTCTCTGCTGGCTCTCACCTCTCATCTGTGACAGTCATGTTAAAGCAATTTATTCAGACATCCAGTGACCACAGTGTCATCCTTGCTTCAAATCTACGTAAATGACCTTGTTTTGAGGCTAAGTTTGAGAGAACTTTTTTGTTTTAATTTTGCAGAGTATTGTATGTAAATAAGCTATAGATCTGAATGCTAAATAAGTCATTTGGAAAGCTCCTGGAACAGATTTTGCTGAAAATTGCTGAAACAGAACGAATCACTTTTTGTATGTAGGGGTGTAGAAACATGTATGAGGAACCAGAGGAACTTTATAAAACTAATGGTAATAAATAAATAAATAAAACTTATGCAAAAGAGCTCTTCTTTATTTCAGAGTAAAAAAAAAAGACATTTTCTTTATCCTTTGTTTCATCCTCTGAGGGCACAAATATAATCACTGCCCTTTAGAGGCTGGATGATATTACTCATGCTAATCTTACACATTTACAAAATAAACTAGACCCTGGCGTTCTTTGCTTTATGTTCTTAAAACTTTTAAATGTATTTTTTTCCAGTTTACACGTTGTAATGGTTTCATTAAAGTAGTTTCGGAAAGCTTGTATTTTTCTTTTTGTTTATAAGTGATATTGCGATATAGTAACCAGTCTCGTTGCTATGCAGGGGTCCGTGACATAATTAAACATTCCCAATGTCAATATGAGTAAAATATAGCAATCCCCATTTTTCTAAGATTTTCCTAAGCTGAGATAGAATCATGACATATCGTTGCTATGGTTGCCTTTGATTGTAACTTCACTAACTTCAATATTACTCATATCTGCATTGTCTGAATTGTTTCAGGTATGACGTTTGTGGTGTTATTGGGTTATGGTGTTATTTTTGCTTGCCCACCACACTGCCATTGATTTATTAAGGACAAACGTGCTATATAGATTATTGTACCATTTAAGATTATAATCTTTAAATCTAGATTTGCATATGTTCTTTTTTTCAGGGAGGTGTAAGTGGTCTGACTAGCTTGCTGGAGTTTACTGATAATGGCACCAACCCCAATATCCACTTTGAGATCCTGGGTACCAACTATGGAGAGGACCGTGGCCGAGGAGTCAGCCGGGTAAGAAGTTCTCTGTTCAAATTAGATCATCAGATATAAAGCTTTTGGTTTTTAATTGAAAGACACATAGACCAAATGAAGTGGTTCAGTCCACAATCTTGATCGTTTTTCCTGTTGTTTGCTCATATCAGCTTAATTGTGGTGAAGGGGTTGTTAAGCAGCAGCCGTGTAAGAATCATATCTCAGTGGTCCTTATGATAATTAATCTCTTCTGATCCATTGGTTTGTTGGTAATTATGCTTGTCATATTTATGTGTATTTACTCATTCAAATATTGGTCCTAATCTGTCTCTGTCTTTCCTACTGAATGTGGATCAATTGTTCATGACAGAATGGCAGCTTTGGAGTTAATATCATGCAGATCAGTCAATGTTTATGAAGTAGGGAATCTCTGTGAATTTAGAGAATAAAAGAAGATATTTGAAGGTTTTTTTTTCTCACCTTAGTTAATCATATATTGAGTTTTTTTTATGTTTTTAAAATTATTATATGTGGATTGTGTTGTTGCACATATTTACTTTGAAAGGATGAGCATGGACACTGCATGGCTTTACCAAATAATTAGACACAGCTTTTGAGAACAAATAAATGCTAAAACAGTAATTGAATTAAAATAAAGTGATTTATTGGTTGAAATAATTAGAAAATGACCATTGAACAGGCTGTATGAAACAGGAAAATAATATGTTAATGTTCTTCATTGTTTTGTTAGGGTCCTTCTCATCCAAAATTCAGTTTCCAACACTCTTAAAACGTATGAAACTACTTGAAACTAGAAAAGCAGCAAATGATGTACAAACGTCTTATTAAACTCATGTCTTCACACATGTCTAAAGCTGATGAAAAAATACTTTTTGTTTGCAAGACACTGGATGTTTAAGTGATGTCTTTTCATGTTGGATAGTGTAGGTAGCATCCACCATAACTAAAACCTCATTCCAATCTTGAACAAATCAAACTTCGTACAAATTAAAAAGATTTCTTTAAAGATAATGGACTTATTGCATTACACAAGTTCTTTCATCAAAGTGGATGATTAAATCCAAACCAATCCCTAAATCAATATTTCAGACAGAGTTATCAGCTTGACATTATCATATATATTATTCTCTTTTGAAATGGACGTGATCGAGACCTAAACATCTCCCAGTGTGTTTTAATCATTTCTTGTGGTTAACACAAACAAATAACTTCACCTACTAAATACTTGATCTCAAGATTTCAGATTATTATTGTGTCTTGTGTATTTCTGTTAAAATAAGCTACATTTACACTAGGAAAGCAATATGTAATTGAGGGGAGTAGCTAAATAGAAGGCCATGTTTTCACAAGAGCTGTACATATGTTGACGCCACTTGGGTTTTTAAACATCTCTCCAATTAACTGCTGTGTTTCCAGACATGCACAATATGTGTTTCCACACTTGTTGACATTGACCAGAAAACAAAACCTGTTTAATGTGACTCCCTGCTAACACATTAGCAGTAGTTATCACTGCGTCCTCCTGTGAGGGGGATGTTTTTCCAGCTTACTGAGAGACTTTAAAAAGAAAAACATTTCCACATTTACAAGTCTAGTTTCCCCCCCCCCCCCCCCTCTCTCTCTCCTATACAGATTTTATTATAGATTTTACTGCTTTGGACGAGCTGTAAAACAGATTTTGTTCCTGACTTGGATTTGTTGAGGTGCATTTGCTATGAAGGTGTCTCCAGAGTAAAAGCCAGTGTCTATATTTTAAAATAAACATTTACTGACCACAGATAAATGGTTCTGAAGAGGTGGAATTTGATTCCCTTTCTCTTTAAATATTAAACCTTGGAAAACAATGAAAGTGTTAGAGAATGGGGATTGAAGGAATTCATCCTAGATTGAAGGGCTCGATGCAGTTTCCTCTGAGCTCAATGCTGAAGCTGTTCTCATAACAGTTCAATGGGGTTTAGAGGCATCTCAATAGTAACCCTCTAGTTTTGGGGGTGTGTTGAGTCATTATCTGATTTGGGATGATTCAGGGTGAAATTGGGAAGAATAACATTTTTAACTCTCTGTATATACCCCTACATTTTCTGGAATGAAAACCGAGAATCTCTCATCATCTCATCATCAGCTAAATATTCCGCGAAATTATCTTTTATTTCTCACCACGAATACATTTTAAGGCTAGACTTACAACATATAATTTTAGCACTTTATCCACTGATATGTTGTAGCATGTGCATATTTTCTCATAGTTTAATGCAATGTCATAATGAGTTTTACCACCGTGCAAGAATTACTTTTCCACATCATTAAATCTATCGGCTACTTACAGCTCACCTCTCGCTTTATCAAAACATCTAAAAGCTTCACTGCTGCATAATTGCTCGATTAACCATTTTGGCTAATCATCCCTGCCGGGATGCAAAATATTCTTTGTGTTTTCACTTCATTTAAAATGTATCAGAGCGCAGGTTCGGCGGTCAGCAGGGATTTGTGTTTGCTCTGATGTGTCCACTGATCTGGAAGATGTGAGAAAAGTGCGGAGAAAAGGAAGTGCCTAGGCAGACGTCAAGGACTGGGAAAGTCTTCCTCTATCCATCTTAACATCCCATCATCATCAGCCACTCATCAACTATGCATGACCACCAAAAAGCACCAAGTTAAAAATTACATGTGTGGTTTCTAACATCTGCTAATCCATCTACAGTTTGTACATTATCAAAAATGAAAAGTTTGATTAGAGCACTTGGTTACTGTTGATTTAGAGAAGATGAAGATCTGTATAGTACATATCTATACTGTGACTCAGTCAATAGAGCATTGCATGAGCAACATACAGGGTAAACACATACTAATCATGTGCGCTTTATTGCTTTAAATGTAGGTCACTTTGTGTTAAATCATCTGCCAAACGCATGTATATAAAGATTGCCTCTTACATGTGTTTCAAGTAATAAGAGAAGAGATAGTGCTCAGGCTACAGCGATTCTTTTTCAACGTCATTGAGTTATATTAATATTCAGAAATAGCTCTTGCACCTTTTTGGTCGACGTGCATTAATGTGTTCGGCGATGCACAAGGCAAGGATGTAGAAGTGCCTTTGTTAAATTGTGAAAGCTGTACAGTGGGGAAAGACAACCCCTTGGGTCTGACTCCCCATTTCTCCCAATTTTCCATTCCATTAGGTAGATTCAGATGTTCTTTGAGAGGAGCTGTCTCAGCCCATAAGATTGGAGAGAGAGTGAGCAAGGCTACCATTGATTTGTGCTGCACTTTTTGGCACAATTTTAGAGGTCTCCCTGTAGATTGCCAATGTGTTAAATGACCTGGGTTTCTTTTTGTAACCACTAGCCTCTCTTCAATTTGACTGAAAGAACAGATACATTTTCTTCCGCTTATGAAACTCGAATTGTACTGTCATATTGTCAAAGGGGAAAATGATTGATTTATAAAGAGAAACTAAGCATTACTGGGTCTAGTCCCACAATATGTTCCACTTCTCACTTCCGACCTTAAATGTCTACATTAATTCAGCAGAATCTCATCTGTTCCACAAGAGATGACGAAACCATTCACCTGCTTTTTAAAAGAGTCTCTCTCCCTATTTAAACATTAGAGTTGTAGTTTGGTGTCCGCCTCATTGTTGAATGAGAATGATTTCTATTATGAGATGGAAAGAGCTGAGGTCATCTGGAGGACTTTAGAGAAAAAGTATGAAAAAGAGAATACGACAGCAGCCAGGAGACACCTAATAGCTCCATGCCAAAACATCCAAAGTATCTAATGACCGTTGTATTAGAAGTCTCTGCACAACAGGTGCGTGTGCCAATCGCAGCGGCTGTTTTGAATTAAGTAACTATCCAACTATCGTTTCATTTTGATTTCAAATATAATGTGTAGGTTTTAAAACTGTTATCATTTTTATTTATTTATTTTGTTTTTAGTTTTACCGATCCCAAATCAATGCCATCTAGTGGTTGGTTTGCTACAGTGACATCACCCATGTCCGTGAAACTAAAACATTGAGATATTGCTTGAAGAACAACAGAAATAAAACCATGTTTCAGTGGTTTGTTATCTGGACCTGTATTGTTTGAGAGCATGTGTGGCTGGTTTGAACGTACAGGCTAGCTGTCTGCTCATATACATTCCTGTTAACCCCCCCATGTGTGGAAGGAGTGGAAGGTAGGGAAATTGGAGAAGGATTGATAGTTAAGAGAATAATTAACATGCATCCAGATTGCTTTCTCCCCAAACATGTTTAAGAAACAATTCTAGATTTTTCTACAGTGGAGCACAAGAATGTTCAGATGGCAGATATTAAAAAAAAATATACCGCTGGAAATTATAACTTATATTTGAGTCTAGACAACTATTCATATGTACATATTAAATAACTCAATTGGGAGCTTTTACTAAACAGATTCATTCACATGTTTAATACCCCTGATGCAAACTAAGAGTTTCTTGAGAATTCTAGTGGAGGGAAAGGGTTTTAAGCCACACCATCATGTGTTCCTCCCTTTCCAGTTGTGGAATTACAGCATGTAAAGCACAGGATTAGCACAGAGAGTTTCGTTTAGACTCTTCATGCTTCAGTGGATCAACACATTCCCATGTTTCTTCTCCAGCTGGATTAGTACACTGTCTTCACCTCTCCATACCTCAGTGCCTGGACTACCAGTTGTTTCTGTCACTATCTTTTTTTGTTCTCCCCTCTGTTTTCTCCCATTCGCCTTTGTGTAAGGCTTTGATCATTGCAGGCTTCTCTGTGGCCTGTTGCCAATTACCAAGTGGAGATGAAGCTGTCAGAAAAAGCCAAAGTGTCAGTGGTGCTAAAAGGTCAAACTAAAGTGTAAACTGTACAGAAACACTGTTTAAAGTTAAGCATTAACTTGGATATGCAAATGTGAACAACAGATATCTATTGAAGTTTCTTAACGTGAAATCCTTCTTTGTCCTCATCTTCTTTTTTCTTCTTCAAACCGATATTACCATCTCCTTCCTCTCTCTAGGCTGGTCGTGTCAAGCTCATAAAAGGAATGCAGAATCTTCATAATGGTTCCATAACTCACAGCTTTGAGATAGCCTTAGGGGCACTATTTTATGGATGTTTTTGGCAGGGCTATGAATTAAAAACAAAATCTTTAATTCTTTAATATTCTGCCCTCATAATATGTGACATATTTGTTTTCAGATAGTCATTCACAGGAGAAAGATGAAGACAGAAAGTTATCAGTGGCACTTAAATATTAAACAGGGCTACATAATTCTTCATTTTTGTAGGGATGTAAGGGTTCTGTCGGATGTAAGGATTACATCAGACAGGCTTTGAGGTGTGGACTGATCATATACAGGGTATTTTATTATTTGGTCAAATCCTCAGTGCTTCAGTATTTTCAGTTCTAATGTTGTTTATATTTTCGTTTGTTTTCTTTAGGCTTGTCAGATAAAATAATAGATTTAAACGCTAAAGGTTTGGATTCTGTCTCTATTTTTTCCTGTATTAATTGAGTTTGGATTTACTTTGTTTTCCATATTCAGTGCAACACATCGGAAACACATTCTCTCTTACAGCTTCTAACATACAATATACTCTTATTTTTGTTTTGTTATTTTTTTGTTTTTTTGTTTGTTTGTTTGTTTACTGAATAGTATGGAAGTACACCATTTGAAATTATCCTTTATTCTTAGTGAATCTTGAGTCTCTTTACACTGACACTTTACAGCTGCCTTTTTCCAAGAGGAAGTTCTTTTCTCATCTACCCAAGATTTCAAAATGCTAAGGAATGTAAATAGCTATTTCATTTAAACAGTAAGTGCATGTAATAGTAGAATAACTTTTGTGAGATTGGGAAGTGGATTTATTCCTTCATTCATTCATCTTCTAACTAGGTTATTCCATTTCGGGGTCAGGGGGTTCTGCTGGTGCCTATCTCCTATCTCCATAGGTGGAGATACACCCGGTAGACAGGTCGCCAGTCATCACAGGGCAACATACACATTTACAAGCGGAATTTAGATTATTCAATTAACCTGCCACTCAAGCTCAAGGAGAACATGCAAACTCCTACCAGGAACGTCACTGGCATTCCACAAACCGACAACCTTCTAACTCGAAGGCCACAGTCCTACCCACTGCGCCACCGTGCCACCACTGGGAAGTATGTATATTTTCGAGGTGGTGCAACTTACTGAGGATATACATTTTGTTTGGATGTTAAAAAAAGGTTAAAGAATTGAATGTATTAATTCAATTAAGTTTGCTCTACATTTTATTTGCCACATTGCAAGATGTAAAAGGAGATAAAGATCAGGTGCACATACTAATCGAGCTGTTAACGAGGCAGGTGTGTGTGCTGTGTATTACCACATGGTTTTGATTCCAAACCCTGACAATCTTAACTTTTCTCTCAGCCACTTTAACATAATTACTCTTTTTATTCTTTAATTGTTTACATATTTATTTGTGAAGTTGGTTGTGAACGACTGCGTTTATTTGTACTTAAAGTGTCCTGTTATGGAACTCAAAAAGGTAAATTTCTTGTTGCTACTTTTTTTCTTTGGGGGTGAAAATTTGTGACCTTTGTATTTTCTTCATGATTGAAATAACACCAAAGTGTTCAATATGACATTTATTTGTTTAGATTTGCCTAATTATTGTTTTCATTATGTTAGTCTGGATATTAAACGTCTTTAATCTAAATTTTCAACAGATGAGATGCAGAACGTATGTTAAAATGGGAATTTTATGTGGATATATTTAAGAAAAGAATGATTGCAGTAAACAAGTATACCTCTCTTTCTGGGAAAATGAAAAAATAATTAAGAGGGGCAGTGAATACTTTCAGTGCTGAATTTTTGACATTGGCTCAGTTGTATTGAAAAACATAACCTCACTCTCATTATCAATTATTAATTGTTTTTAATCTTTTTGCAAGGTGCTAATTGACTTTGTTCCGAAAGCATTATTAAAATGGCACTGACGTTCACCTCTCTAAAGCCTGGAGCTGTGTCTGAAGATTAAATATTAAATAGATTGGCTTTAGTCCATTGCTACCAGTTTATTGTTGAATGTGTTGTGATTAATTATGTTGGCTTGCTTGCAAAGCCAACATATTGATATTGCACTTAAACTTATTATGTTGGCTTGCAAAGCCAACATATTGATATTGCTCTTAAACTTATTATGTTGGCTTGCTTGCAAAGCCAACATATTGATATTGCACTTAAACTTATTATGTTGGCTTGCAAAGCCAACATATTGTTATTGCTCTTAAACTTATTATTCTTCTTCTTCTTAGAACAAAAAAAATTACCGTCAACTCCTCCTAGCCCGTTCGAGCTACAGTCACGAAACTTTCAACACACCTCACAGCTGTTATGTAGTTTGTTGCTATGTCTTTTTGGACCGATTTGACCAGCGGTTTCCGTAAAAATCGCGAATTTCGGGCCAAAAAATCGCCCAAGTCATTCCCTATGGGGGCCCTAGAGTGGTGATGTCATCGCCCACTCTAACTTTGAGCAAGCTCAGTCTTGTTGCTACTTGCACTGTTTTCTCAACTAAAAATTAACCTTTACACACACATTTTATATCTAAATGGTAGAGATTTTTGTCCTCTTTCAGTTGGTGCTGTTTTCATTTTTAAAAAACACACGGTTTTTACTCCAGGTGGCCTAAACCACAACGAGTGCACATAATTGCTCCATTCACCTCCATTCAAAAATTCTGGTGGATTCTGTTTAAAATCTCAATCGCAGGCTATTTTTAACTCGCCATAAATCATTCAAACTTTATCACAGCTTCACAAAATTTACACCATTCTCTTCCTTAAAATCTTGGGATTCTAACAGTAAAAGAAATATTTCAATACCTCTGGTCATTCTTTCGTAATCCTTATTTGTTTGGAGGTATGGATTTCTCTGAAATGAGCAATTGCACAGAATCAAATGAAGGCTATTTGTAGCTCGCCATAATTTTTTTATTTCTAATCGCACCTTCACAAAATTTACAGCATTCTCTTCGTTAGGGTCTTCTGCTTCTGACAAAGAAAGAATCATTTGGATATGTCTTACGGTTCTTCTATAATCTTTACTTGTTTGAGGCATGAAAATTGGATTTTCTCCAGCAGATTTGCCATCATTTGAAAAACTGACAGTTTCAACAGCTGGCCCTTTGCAGCAGCTGCACTTGATTACTAATAAGTAGGTCAAAGGTGTCTCATTGACTTTCAATGGCCCATTGAAATGAATGGAGCATGAATCCCATAGATCCTGTTGTGAAAGAGCTTCTGTAATTGATTGACACTGGAAAGTCATACTAGCATTAAGGAAGCAAATTACTTATCCAGCCCATCATTGCTTGTGAATTAACATAAAATAATTAAGCCACACCCACTTTTTTACAAAACTATCGATGTCAAATATCTTCTGAACGGAACACAGTAGAGACATGGGGGTTGCCTTATATTATTCTAAATGGAAAGTAGATTACAACATGATGTCACTGACACCTCCATAGCAACCAGACTGGTTACCATAGCAACCAATATGGCATGTCTCTATCTCAGCTTAGGAAAGTCATAGAGAGATGGGGGTTGCTGTATTTTACCCGTATAGATATGGGGAGCAATATATTAGGTCAGCGACCCCTCCATAGCAACCAGACTGGTTACCATAGCAACCAATATGGCGCAGCTCTATCTCAGCTTTGGAAAGTCAAAGAGACATGGGGGTTGGTGTATTTTACTCGTGTTGACATGGGGAACAATATGTTAGGTCACTGACCCCTCCATAGCAACCAGACTTGTTACTATAGCAACCAATTTTGCATGTACCTATCTCAGCTCAGGAAAATCATAGAGACATGGGGGTTGCTGTAATTTACTCGTATGCATATGGGGAACAATATATTAGGTCAGCGACCCCTCCATAGCAACCACACTGTTACCATAGCAACCAATATGGCGTATCTCTATCTCAGCTTACGAAAGTCATAGAGACATGGGGGTTGGTGTATTTTACTCGTGTTGACATGGGGAACAATATGTTAGGTCACTGACCCCTCTATAGCAACCAGACTTGTTACCATAGCAACCAATTTTGCATGTACCTATCTCAGCCTATGAGAATCATAGAGACATGAGGGTTGGATTATGTTATTGTTGCAGAATTGACAACATTTCTTTAAAAAAAAGGTATTAACGGTACCAACGCAAGCCAACATCGAAGTTTGCGTGCAAACTTTAAAATCTAGTTATGTTGGCTTGCTTGCAAAGCCAACATATTGATATTGCACTTAAACTTATTATTCTTCTTCTTCTTCCGTTTCTTAAAAAAAAAATTCTACCGTCATCTCCTCCTAGCCCGTTCGAGCTACTGTCACGAAACTTTCCACACACCTCAAAGCTGTTATGTAGTTTGTTGCTATGTCTTTTCGGACCGATTTGACCAGCGGTTTCCCTAAAAATTGTGTAAATCTCCCAAAAAAGCTTAAAATTTTTTCTCGATGGGGGCCCCTAGAGTGGTGATGTCATCGCCCACTCTAACTTCGAATAAGCTCAGTCTTGTTGATACTTGCTAAAATACTTTAGTTTTCTTAACTAAAAATTAACCTTTACACACACATTTTATATGTAAATGGTAGAGATTTTTGTCCTCTTTCAGTTGGTGTTGTTTAAGTTTTTTAAAAACACACCGTTTTTACTCCAGGTGGCCTAAACCACAAGGAGTGCACATAATTGCTCCATTCACCTCCATTCAAAAAATTCTGCAAGCAAATGTTTCAAATCTCAATCGAAGGCTATTTCTAACTCGCCATAAATCATTCAAAACCTTATCACAGCTTCACAAATTTTATACCATTCTCTTCCTTT